>JAQIVE010000321.1:0-41576 GCA_034698285.1 Sminthurinus bimaculatus | reverse complement strand
ATCAGATACACATGCCTCGATGCAGCTTAACTTTGAGTTTTTGAGGCTCTCAGTCTTACTACACCAAATTGCCAGTCTATAGTTAACCTATACCGATATATATTTCAATCCTGGATATAACTATATATGGCTTTAAACTTTGAACATTTTGATGTGTATGTATATACGTATTATAGACATACGTACATTTAAAACCCTTTTAACTTTATAGACACGGAAGTATAATAAACACCCGTTTCAGGTAAACTTTAAGTTCATCCAAAACCAAATATACATACATAAAAGTCTTGCATCTTGCATTTAACAGCTCGTAATTAGTTACGACATGAAACTCATGCAGTAAATTCTATATGTATGAAGTCGAATGGATTATCTATCCCATTTCCGGATACTGGAAGTGATGTAATAAAGTTTTTCTCCCGGTTTGCCAAGTCAACCTGTTTTTTTGTACATAGGAAAAAGATTTGCAATCACAAGGTTTAGGATTAGTCATCAGCGTACGATATTTGTAGCATGTAAAACAGACATTAGTTGGAAAAAAATATGCACAAATGACGGAGGTTCACAGTACAGTGGCAATGTCAATAGTACATAATTTAGTAATTTGATTACGAAATTCATGTCTATGGGAGATAAATGCTACTGTATAGGTCTATATTCTATACATCCAGGATACCCTGTATGAACTTACATGGTAAAGTACATATTAAATAGTTATGGTTCTTTCGCACAACTTGGAGTTTACAGGTGTACTTTGTGGATAGGTATAGGGCATACATATGTGTGTATGCATTGATATTACATATTTATGTGCATATACATTCACAGACATAAAATATTTTTACTCCCAACTATACGATTGTGTGTGGATACTTATTACGGCCATAATACTCTAGAATAATGGAAAATCCTACCTACATAGCCTATGGAGAATATGTATAATGTATACTGTGCAATTTGCAAAAGTAGAATGTCCAATTTATTTTGTACATCTATTCGTAGGTCTAGGTTATACTCGATGTATTTTTTATGTATAGCGGGCCTATATACATACTTACATACTTACAAGTTGTAGATATATGTATTATAGGTATGTATCTATGTATGTTTTGGAACATTCAACTTGAGCGCTTGATCAAATACCCGTCTTGTATTCTATCAAGTTTCACAAAGCTCCTTGGTCAATAGATACGTAGGATTGTACAAATATCTTATTGTATTATAGCAATACTTACCTCGCTCACCCAAGTCGCTTTCCTTCCTTTCCCAGGGTAAATTGAAAATATGCAAGTACATTTTTTGAGACTTCTTTAGTTTTTGAAATCTTTTTTTGCCACGTCTGTGTCCTTGAAATTGAAGTATTATTGTGAATGTTGAAATGCATGCAAAATTTTTAGATACAAGAAAATAAAATACCTTATTGTGCATGTATGTAAAATAAATACTTGCATTCTGCAACCAAAAAATCAGCTTGAACTTGTATTAGCTTGTACATGGGGAAAAGGGTGAATGAATTTTACGGAGAACAGCAAATATTACAGATATGTTTACGAGTGCCTTAACGAGTGTGTACTAGAGATATGCATGCTTACATGTATATGCAAACTTCAGCATTCTACATCAGCATGCATAAATGTTGCAGGTGGGTTGCAAATTGCAACGTGAGATTTTTATTCCACCTTGAGAATTTATTTTGCCATTAAGTCCATCTGGTATTATTGCTGCGATAGCAGTTAAGTAAAGGACAAGGAGGTAAAAATCAGCAATAGTTTTTGTTTTTACTATTATTACTACCACTAGATTATGCATATTATTTTTATTATATTATTTTTCTTGCTATTCCATATAGAAACTATAGTGACTACGTAGATACTTATGCCAGAATTCGTGTGTGAGTCTGTTGGTGATCCGTCATGGTAATATAGGTACACCTTTTACATATATGTATGCATGTGCATAGAATAATATAATAATATAATATAATGCTACTTATTATTATTGTTTGTCATTCGATTCGAGAATGTGCAATTGCACATCATAATATTTTGCTCTTTAATGTCAACCACGCTTAAGTAACTTGCTACATATTTTCTTTGGGTAAAAAACCCAAAATAAAACACACAATGAGTAATAGCTACACACGGCAATAAAACGTCTGTGAGGTGGACCAAAAAAAGTGTAATGAGCAAAAAGTCAACTTCACACTTGATCAATAAATGCCAATAAAACAAATTGAATTGGAAATTTTGACATATCAGACGATACGCGACATAATATAATAAATATAATATGACTTTGACAGTGTTATATTGTAGATACCATGCGTCTGTCTGCTTGTAATGAAATATTTTTTCCCTCTGTCTCATTATAAACAGCTATTGATATTTCAGTTGCAGTTTTGTAGTTTATTATTTATTAATTACTTACAATAAAATTCAACTTTGAGAGGGGGGCAACAAAACAAGACTTTTTACGCTTCAGGCTTGCCAAATATCGTTAATTGAGAGGGCATTGAAGGAAAACATTGAGCTTAAATTAGTCATCAAATTTCAAGGGTCAAGTTGGAAATAAAAGGTGTCGAATAAATGTAGACGAATCTTGCAATTAGTCACACGAATCGTATATTTACGTGTACATGTATGTACATATAACTCAACAGAGTATGCAGAGGAACAACTCCTTATTTTCAAGTTTTCCGAGATTTTTGAATTACTTCACAATAAATTAATATGATTTAAGCAGTGTTTGACTATGCACTAAGAACTTTACGTGTCCATGAAATTGAAAATGATATTCGTCGAAATGCTAAAAGTGAATCAGCAAACAATAAGAGGAACTTGAAGAGGTCAAAACGTAAAGGATTATAAGCAAATCTGAATTATGTAATATTACGAAAGATTTTGTTACCACTCTTGTTTATCCTGTTGTTGTTATTTTCCCCTTTTATGTATCACTTCCACACGATATCTACACAATACTTACAATTGTTAGTGGATGTACTCAGGCATACAAAGTTCGTTCGAGAAATAAAGAAGAAGCACATAAAAAACTATTTTCGTTTCTTGGATCTCAATTCTCAATGTATTGTATGTATACACAAAAATGCTCATTGGTAACCGGTTGAAATTGAAATATAAAATCACCAAAGTCAAAGTCATTGCGATGACAAAGTGCGAAGAAAAAAGCAAGGCAAACTAGGAAATGACAGACAAGGCAAAGAGATTTTTGACTTGACCAAAAAAATGGATTTACACTTGAAAGACTGGCGATTAACTGCTAACGACTAATGTATTGTAAATTATCTCATGTGTGTATATGGAGTGTTGGGTTACCAGCGGCGAGTAAATAAAATCGACGCAAGAAAATAGACCAATAAATTATAATGAGTCAAAGTTACATCTCTGATTCAATTTTGACTCTTTTTTTTCAAGTGCAAATCTTTGTCTTTGGACTCTGTATCCGCACGTACGCACATCGCTGAGAGTACAGAACATTAAAAAAGTTGATAAACAACACAGACACATAGTAATGGAATGTATGTACAATATAAGAAATAACTCACATGCAACATGAAAAAACTGATCAGTAGCAAGATGGCCAGCCTAAAATTACAATAGAAAAAAGTTGCTCATAATAACTCTGTATTTGATATGCATGCTGATCAACAGAGGATATTTTTTTTTCTTTGTTCTTCTTGTTCGTATTATTACACCAATAATACAATAAATCCAAGGTGAACTCTCCAACTTCGACCAAAATACGTAAGAGCTCAAGATAAAGCAAATATATCGGCAATCGACATTCAAACAACATAAATACTTGTACGTTGTACATGCATACATGTGCTTGATGAGTTTTATCTCTCCTCCTTTTAGCATTATACAATATTATACAATAGATAGTTGTAAACAGTGAAATTGCCACTATTAACCTTTCCCTATGATTATCATTGTATTACATATATTGCTTGATATGATGCAGTTGCACTTGATTCAGTCATCGTTTGGACGATGAATTGAGCTGTGCAATTTTTCAAATTCTAAATATTTTCAGCATCTTAAAAAATTTCATTCTAGAAAAATGTGCGTGTACACTTGACCAACAAACAAACTTAAATACGATTTTGAAACATGTGTAGAAATATATATTTTAATCGGCAATTGAGGATTGAGATAAGTACATATACAAAATCAAATGTCTTATACTATCATATGAAACAAAATAGAATCGTTAAAAATTTGACGGTCAACTCGTAAATCATTGCCAATAAACAAAACTCATACAGTATACATAATATACAGTATTATGGACGATTATGTGATAATATGTATGTATGTATAAACGATGCATGTATGTACAACTGGACATTGCATATGCACGCAAAAAGTTGCCGGTCTTCAAACCAAGAAGATAAAGAAGAAGAAGAAGACTTTGACGACGAAGAATACAAAACAGACGACTTGTAGTAATGTTGTACACTGTATATTTTATATGCATACACAATCCAAATATCTGCGTTAAGTTTTATTCGCATATATAACAATCCTTATTCCACAGTCTTTAGGACGAGTTGTTCATGAACATTTTAATGTGAACTTGATTTCTTCATCGGACTTTCTTATGATTCTCATTGTCAATAGTACATGAAACATATGTATGTATGTGTATTATTTTTATGTACACACTACACAAATATATGTATACCAAATATATGGTGTAGCATGCCATTCCATGTGTGTGTGTATTTTGTGTATCGCAACACCGTATTAATACTATTATTATGATGGTAGTAAAATGTAAGCGAGACAGAAAAGATTTCGACATGTGAAGCTCCGTCTCGTGTAAAATAATCACTTTTACAGAAGTTCAAGCACATAATGTGAACATACACATGTGTTTCATCTATAGCCATATTATGTATACATAGACGGACTTTCATGCCACATTTGTACTGATACTGAAATCCAAAGGAATATTAAGAAAATTAAGAGCAAATAACCATGTCAGCTGTTTGAATAAACGTTTTATGTAGTTTTTTGAGCATTCTGCATACATGATACATACAAATACACACATAAGTAGGTGTATCATACATGTATAATGTATAGTCTTACAAACAAAAGACAAAAGAGTTTACGTATTCAAGAAACGATTTGATACTGTCGCTTTCACGTATGAGAAACGTGAAGTTTTTTAGCTTCACTTTTTCAACAAATAAGTAAAGGTCACAAATCTCCTTGTATGTATACTAATATAGCTCCGTGCCCACGTAAATTGGATTGCCTAACTTTGACATTTGCAATTTTCTAGCTTTAGAAAGCTCTTTTTACAAAATTGAAGTAAAGTTGTTAGTTTGATACTCAAATACTGTTTTAAAACGTTAATTTAGAAGTCAGCTTCAAGATATTGAAAAGTGACGTAAAGTCGACGCACAGAAAAAGATTACCGGTGCGCTTGTTTATGCCAGCTCCACGAGTCTTCTACATAACATTGTATTCTGATATAGTTGGACTCGTCTCCCCGATGCCAATTTACTGTACAAACAACATAATTGATGATAAATAAATTCCATCAATATTTTTATCTATACCATTCCATTTAAGAATCCATGACAAATATACATATTATACTCGCATATTACGCGTTTTTGATTTTTTCAAATTTGCTCTTTCACAGGGTTTTTCGAACTTGCAACCTAATATGAACCTTTGGAAAAGCGTTCAATGGTTAAATGCATTATAAAATCAGTGGGATGACAAAATTAGACTTCTTTATCGCACATACATAAATAAGTTTGTTTCGCCATTGATTTGACCCGGGTAAGTTGAGAAGGTGAATCAAATCTGATAGTGAATGGAGAGAAAGTATATGCAGCAAAATGTATTCGGTCTTTCACAGAGCCTAACCGAGTCAACTAATAATTGATGATTATGAAAAGTTGCCGAGGAGAAAAGTGTAATCATACTTCATGCAAAGTATACACGTACATAATATGTCGTACATTCAAGGTGAAAGCATAGGTCCAGTGTATACACTATACACCTACGTGTATGCATGTATAACCATGCAAATACCAAAAAGGTGAAGTATATGACAAAATAATTAATATGTATACAAGCATGCTCCAAATGAATGTTGGACAAGAAACATTGGAATTGGAGCACGTTTTGGCTTTGGAGACGTTACTATAAAAAAGGGCCATCGAAAATATGCTTGACACCGAATGTTGGTGTAGCTATATATATGTGTATATGTGCGTAATGCTGTCTCCTGTAATAAATATTCTGAAGCTTTACACTTTACTTACATATTGTTAATATTGCATTTTATATTACACAATTGGCAATACATGAACTCTTTGTATGTGCGTGCATATCTAAACTTAAATACATGTACGGTGTACAGTGCACAGTGTAGAGTGTACAGCTTTTTCTTCAGCACTGGCCAACTAGTGCGATGCATAATATTGGTCATACATACATGCATACACATAGCCCTTATGTGACCGTAATAGAATATCGGTTGATTCGTAGAAAAGGTAGAAACCTCTTCTATGCTCGTAATATTATGAATAAAGATATCTATTTACTTTCAAGGTAAAATGGAAGTGTTAGGCGGGCTGGCCACAAACCGACAATTTCACGGTCGTGCTTGCATATGAATAAATGATGACTGTTTTTACATTTAATCACACGAATATTGTTTCCACCGGCTCAAGGCTTGACAGTAGTTCAGCAGACCCAAAACATTCCGGGTGACACTGCCACTTCTCCGTTTTTTTTATTTCACCTTAATTTTTTTGGTTCTCTATAGTGTATTGTTTAGGGTTTTTTGCAATCTCAGTTTTTATTACGCAATCATATAGAAAAAAATAGTTATTACATACTTCAGTGTGCTACAGTTTACGGTTTTTTAATGTTTCGAAACAATTTTTTTTGTATGTAGAAGATTTTTTGGAGCAAGTTAGTTTAGAAAAACGTCAATTGCCGATCTGATTACAAATCGACCTTGTTTTTTTGTTCTTTCACAGATTTGTGTTCTCCAGTGAATCGATATTAGTATTATGTTTTATGTAATGACTTATTACCATCGTTCCTAATATGGTGAGGAAACACATTGAAAAAATCATTCCCCAATCCAAACTTGTTCACGTGTACATATCCACTGTTTACGTGTATGTGTACCTTGACATTAGACCGACTTCTCGTAAACGTGCACACAGAGGCATCAGTGAAACTGTTTCCCATGTACTTGGAACTGATAATTTGTGGAAATTTCATAAAAATCATCATTATTTCGCCTATATTTGTTTGCATCTACATTTTCTATAATGGAGCATTATGTTTACATATTGTAGCATGATACAGACATTAGTTTTAATTGTGAGAGTGTATTGCTCCATCCTATACAAACTTTAAAATTGGCAATTAAGTTGTTCTTAAAATCTTATTACAAATGTTGGGAACGGGGAAGTAGTTAGAGTGTCTGTATTTTTTACTGTGTATATATGTACAAAGGTAAGTCCATATAATTATATAATGATGTTGATGTTTATATTATGTGGTATGTATATGCTATATGTTATGTCATGATATTAAAATGCTTCTTACCTTTGAACTTCCCCATATCTGCTTGTACATTATTTCGCAAACATATCCCATCTACAAACTCCTTCCATGATACCGAAGGTGAATCTTGAGTTTTCTCATCGTCTCACGTTTAAAGCCCAACTTCTTTTAAGTATGTTCCCTGTACTTTTAAATGGTTTCATGCTCACCTTATTTCCGTTAGTCCACCGATTTAGTTTTCCTTTTCCTAGTATTTTCAATTGTCAGTTTGTTCCTAGATGATTAGTTTTTGTTCCAAATATGAAATGAATTATATGTTTACCTAGGCCAAAGCTTTTTATTTTTTACCTGTATGTATATACACCGGCAACCGGTACAATGGCGATCATCAGCCATTTATTGTACGTATGTACGTCTATTGTTTTTGTTATCTGCATTGAACAATTATACATACACAATATGATTATATGTGTGAAAGATGTGAATGTGTGGATAGGCTGACGGATAAAAACTTGAAGTCAAAGTGCACGTCAGCCACATCCACATTCTATTTTGCAAAATAGAAAATATATATTATGATAGATGCTAGACGTGATGCTTTGACTGTGAATTGTGATCATGTTTATGTTATTGTTCCTGATTTCAAGTGTATGACGTAAGTATTCTCAGCAATTGTTAAAAAAAGTCTCGTGTGTGTACAGGTATGTATGTATGTACCTGTGTACATTTTTCATAATAGGGCGAGAGCAAGACAAACAACTTGTTCCAGTTGAGTTTTAGCAGGAGGTTCTGTATCCACACATTTATTTAATATGAGTATGGGTATGTGCACTGTATTATCATGCAACTTATCTCTATTCTCTCTGCTACCTTCCTTTCTCATTTAAGATCCAGTTTTTATTCGCAAATTCGCTGTATATACTGTACACTAGTAAATACATTTGCAAGAAATTTGCAATCCTGTCCAATCGCCGGCACCAAACACCGCGTATGCACACAGGTTGTTTGATTACTACTTGGCCATTTACAATCGTGTTTTTTTATAAAACTCTTCTATATTCAAAAGTAGGCCTGTATAATCCCCGAGTCAATTTGTATTATGTACATACGTATGAAGTTGTATAATATTGTATCTACAGCCTCACTTTTGCATACAAAGATAGATTGTACATGAACATTGAACATGTGTACCGACAACTTCTATTTAAAATCCTAGTTCATAATTGCAAATTGAGAAACAGGAGAATGCCCAAGATCACGAGCTATGTATGTATGTATGTACGTGAATAACTGCTCAAAATTCTTCTCATGGATTAATATTGTTGTTCATGGATTTTTTTCTCCCGCTTTGAAATGAAATAAAGAGAAGCCATGAATACACAAAATTTGTGCAAAAATACATGCATGATTTTGCAAAGAAATTTATTTGCGATTGCTGAGTATTATTATGTACTGTCTCTGGCTAGCTAAAAATGTACGGAGAAAAACATGGCCTACCACCTTGCCCTGCAGAATTGGTAATTTGTTGCCAATTTTTACATGGTCTGAATAAAGATTTCCCAGATCAACAACGTGATATGATACATACTGCAAAAATAAATTTGCACGTATCTCTCCTTTTGCTGTGAATACTATATTTTGTACGATTGATATACAAACGGAATACATAATAATTAATTATTGGTAGTATTATTGTTTTTATTATTGTGTGTCCATGCAGTTTTTATCTGAAAACTATGTATAACTGGAGAATACGCAGACTGATCGACCTTGCTTTTGCTTTTTGATACTTTTAAGATAGATAGATTGAAATCATAAACAATATCATTGAGCATCTCTCTTTGTGTATACATTTGCCGGCTCCTCGATATTTCACTTGATGTTTTTACACCATGTCTGTCATCAATCGCCCTTGTCTAACAAAATATGTGTGTAGTTACCATACATATGAGCTATGTGTAAATGGCTACTTGATATATTTTATACATACCTGTTTCATAATACCGGCAAACCTGGAGGATGGTGAATCATAATAAACTTTTACATCCACTATACAAAATAAAGCTACATATTATACACAGTAGTCATAATTAGTTATAAAAACTGGAAAATATTCAAGGCTTTTTTCTCATATGCATAACATTGCAGAAATCTTCCCAATTTCTCTTGTCTGCCTCTTAGTGTTACCAGCCAGCGTTTGTTAGCCTTGTCATGATAATGAGAATGAAGTTTAGGCATTTAGTGTTGAATTTTGCTTGTCCATCTGTGCTCTGTGCTAATGAAAGAGTGAATTAAGGTATCAAGCCATTAAAGTGTTGCCATCGTCTATAATATACACTGCACGTTTACTTTTCAGACTAGAATTGGATCCCAAGATCTTTGAAATATTACATTGCATTTAGGAACTTCTTTCTTGTTTTCATTAAGCTCCCAAAGTCCACTTATTATCTTTATATTCTTGCTGTCGGATTTAAAATTAAAGTAGATAAATTCGAATTTTGCAGAAAGTAGTCAAAGCAAGTTGTTAGAATCTTCCAACAATCTGGAAAAGATTTATTGTCCATGTGTAATGACAAATCCTACTTAGGAAACTAGAAAATAAGGATGGAATGTTGTGAATTTCAATTTTCTGCTACCACCAACATTAGCATCTGCGTGCACATACATATATTTTACATTTAGACTTTTCTAGATGCATAAAGTAATGCAAGATTATTCAGCATTGTATCGAAAACATGTACTTTTTATAATATGCGCAGTAGCCATAATGCATGCATATTATGTACCTACATTGAATACTAGACACATACATAAATGTTAAATCAGTGATGGGTAAAATGCCGTGGATCAAAATCTTGAAAACAAATGAGCATTAAGAAAGATAAGGGAGAAGAATGAAGGAGCGTTTAGTTAGTTTTTATTGTATCTTATGTATATCTACTAGGTGTATCTAAATATCAGTGAGCCCGCCATTGTGTATCGAAGAATTGCTCACATTGCCCGTGTATAAAGCGCATAGGATTTACATACATACTTTGCACTGACCGTTGTTGTCAGTACACAACAATAGCACCTGATGAGACTCTGCGGTATGCAGCTACACATTTATACACACGAACATGGGTGAATGAAAAGTGATATGATATAATATAAATATGTATGCATCACTTTAATTTTTTAATTCTGCTTATTATATACCTCGTGAAACACAATAATACTCGGAGGTGATTATTCTAATTGTATTGTGATTTCAATGTTCATTCTTGTCCCAGTCGCGTTTTCTCCCTATCTTGCTCATTCTGGTTGAACTTGAAGTGTGCACAAAAAATTGAAATAGTAATCATCATCAAGGAAAAATCAAGTAACTAGTATAAAGTAGTATAATATGGCAAAAATATAACAAAAACAGCAGGAAAACCAACTGGTTGCTAGCCAAAGTTACAATTAGCTGCATGTATAGATACTGTATATTTACCTGCATGTGTACAACTACGTATGTGTTTAATGTATTCCACATCGAGTGTTACTGTTAGTTTATAGTACACATTATTACTCACTCCTTCTAGATATGCATTTTATTAATTATTTTATTTTTTCTTTCTTGGTTTTGTTTTATTCAGATAATTTTATTCTTATAGGTGTACAGTATGATGTAGGATGCTATACTTACATACATACATAATACATATCACGCGGATTGGTGGGAATTAGTCTGTTAAAAATATCATGTTATTATAACATGAGAAAATGTTTACTTATTCAATATTGTACATTTACATGCTTAGGTATGTGTGACAACGATCCCCTTATGTTTTGAAAAATAAAAAATCCTAAGGTTTAATGACGAATCGACTGACATTACTCATACGAACAGTTTATCAGTACAAAATAGCTTGCAGGGGTGATGGATGTTGACCATTGTGGGGCACGTTATTAGAGATGATAGTTTTAGACTCAAGTAAGTTGTTAATACAAATATATGCCCAGCTTTTAGTAAAATTGACTGCTTTTTTGAACTACCCTTTTTCTGCGTTGTCGAGGTAAATTATGATGTACCTGCCTATAACTCATAAAATTTTTAAACTGTGATTTTTGTATTTATTTGAGATTATGCTATGGTTGTCAAAGATACAGTGTGTCAAATATCTACTATCTACTTGCTCACTGGTCACTATAGATTATAAAGAAAATTCCCAGTTTAAGTATGTGATGTATGAATAGCATGAATTATGAATGATTGTAGTTTATAGTGATAATCAGTGTATTACCGAGTTCACAGTTAAATCATGTGTGAGCTTGAGCTTATGCTTACAAAGTATTATAAGATAAATCGTCATAATATTCATCGTTAAAAAGTGGAATTAGTATTGAGGTTACCGTAATCAGTTAATTTTACTGTGAAAAAGCTTCGGGAAATTCTCATGTTAGTATTTAAAGAAGTTTGTGACTTGAGACTCATGTGATTGTGACTGAAGCTTGAAGCCTCAAGACTGAGACAAACAATAGTTTATAACCTACGAAATTTAAAAAATGCAGAATAAGAATAATATATAATATTGTGCTATATGATATGTGATAGGATATGATATGACAATTTCTGAGGTGGTGACACATTTATGAATATCATTGATTCGATCATGTGTAAAACTGTCTCACTGTTTTTACCCATGAAAGCTTTCATTTTTTGGAATTTTGTTTAAAGAGCTTCTGGCATTTAGGATGGATTTACCTGCCATATCAGTAATACATGATGAATCATTGTAATGATGTCAGTTTTATGGCTTTGAGCTAATAACTACATGAGGAAATACACAAAAGCTTGCTAATACAGAAGATATTTCCACGAGGCAAAATTTTCCAGCTGTTTTTGCTCTGAGGATTACCTAAGACGGAGTAGACTAATTTGCGGTTATTCCACAAAAAAACGGAATTCGATACAATAGAAGTGTGCACACTGTCTGTCTCTTTGTACCTTTTGTCTTTACTTTGAACTTTGGTGTAACAAGTGTGCTTTGCAACGTTTTACGTTGTTACCTGTAAAAACCTTTCTCAACAGCACCAAGCTACAGCTCAGTATTACCGTCAGAGGCTGAAGTTTTTGCAAAATTCAGGCAAACGTTAAACACAGTAATTGTTTGTTTTTTTATTTTGCACAAAATACTCGTCGTCAGTATGGACAGTGTACTTATAAACTATAAACTATATCTCATAAAATAAATGAGGCATACATACACAATGCAATCAGATCAAGCCAGCCAGGAACTTGATTTTGATTATAATTATGATTATGACGATGATGATGTTTACCCTATGTGCATTGTGTTGGGCATTAGATATCTGGTACAATACTTACTCATGCTTCCTTTTTTTCTAAACTGTAAGTTGTATAAAGTTCATCGAGAATTCAGGGTAATCCCTCACTTTACAATTAGTTGAAGTTGTAAAAGTTGTCGGCTAAAGCCTGACACTTGACTCTTGACTTAAACCTCCTGTATTAAACATTATACCGTGGGGAAGACGAGAAGAACAAGAAGAATTTTCAATATTATGGTGCACGGTGGACTTAAAAAATGGAAAATCCCATTTCTACATCCAACTATACTTGCTGTATGATGACGTATACATATCTTTCTATTCTATTCTATATATTCAGTTTCTGTCCTGCCTTTATAGTTCACCGAAGGTTGAGAGCCAACTATAATATACAAAAGTACAGGAGCACACACGCAGTGCAAAAAGGAAGGCAAAACAAGTGGGGGAAAAGAGGATTTTTAAAAGTACAAGGAAAATAACAACAATTTTTTGTATCCCATAACATGATGTTGCAAATATTGTATATATAAAAGAGGGACCATTTCTTTATTGGCCTGGAAAACAAAACACAACATCAAACACCTAAATGACTATATCGTGCATGTATCATGATACATATCATAATACATATGTATCAGATTTTGCGTGCTCAAAGCTCAAAACAAAAGTTGGAGATTCATTTCAAAGAGATTCTGATACTTTATGCAGATTTATCAGGTTTTTTGCCCACCTTTTTCCATCATCCAGACTAAGTACATCTACATATATTATATTATACCTCTAGATTTCTATTCTACAGCTATAGCTCAGCGAGGACAAAGAACAAAGGAGCAGTTAAGTTAGTGTTACTTTTTAGTGGTTCTCGTTTTTCATTGCGGATCACGGTCAAATATGAACACGTACATGTAAATATGTGTGCAATTAAAGGGACAAAAAAACAAATGAAGAACTGGAGCCAGTAAGCTGGAACATTTCTGGAACAAAATACATTAAAATAATGGGAAACAATTAGATATCATCACGCTACTTTTATTTATGCAACTCAATCCGGCCATGTGTACAGTATATACAATGTAATCGTGAAAAGCACATGCAAAAATTCATTTCATCACTTAATCATATGTACATTTTCATTTTCGTTTTTGTAGACACTTATACAATTTCCTGCACTCACAACCACAATATTATGCATTTTAACTCACACACGCGCTTCAAATTTTCCGCATTGATTTTAAACATATACATTATATTTATATGTATGCATATATGTGGTAAAATTTAAGCGTGGCTAATTTTATTGAAAAAATCTGAATTTTTTTCGCAGATTTTCCTTCACCTGTAGTCGTTATCCGGTTTTGTAATAACAAAGCATTTACCCACGTGACGAAACTGTAGGGAAAAGATACACATTACATAAATTCTACAGGACAAAATAATACAAAATTACAATATGAAAATACTCGAATGGTGTTATAAACCTGAATTCGAAACCAATCTGCAACCTATAACTCTTTATCCATAAAAATGTGCACCTATGTATGACATATATGTAATCAGCAGTATACAGTATACCAAATGCCTGAAAAAACTCCGCATCCAGCAACTATGGAAATATGTATATTACACGGATTAAAACTGAAAAGCTAATCATGGAGCGAGGAGCCAATGCAAAATTTTTGTGTACAGTGCTCAACAACAACAGCGATGGATTAGTAAATTGTCCAGAGTTGAAGTCCAAGTTGGAGAATCTGCAAGCAATTTACAAAGGGGATTTTTGCATTATATCACGACAAATACTTACATGTGCCCATTACATATTGCTGCATGTATATAATATGTGCTTTTGGGCTGTATGTACGCATTATGTGCAAATATTATGTGTATGTACTACCAACAGTACTCGTTTACCTTGGGAGCTGAGAGTGGCTCACATGAGAGATACATATGCATTTTATACATACACACTGCTCATACTCAAGCGTACCTGAATACAGATGTTTGTTATAATAAACTGTCTTGTGTGTGTGTACGTGCATACATATAGAACATATGAAATTTATATACATACGTAGCCGCTCAACAATATGCGATAGTATACATAATAGATATGAAGCCTAATGCCAATGCTAAGAAGAGGGCTGAAGTTGAAGTTAAAGAAACAACAGACAACCATATCAAGAAGAAAGAAGAAGACGAAGACGAAGTATATTTTGTATTGTTTTCTACACGAATTGTATATTCCAATATGCATTGGATTGGGTTGGATTGGATTGACCGACTGTCGACTCTGTGTATGTGTACAATATACCTGTGTACGTGCTTGACTATGCGAAGACGTTGAGGTCTCAAGCGATTGCGAGTTATTCTCTCACTAGTTCAACAGTTGAAGTCAAATGTGGACAACGTTGGTGTCCACAACGATTCGTCCAGTGCTCATGGAGATCCCATAATTGTCCAAGGAATAGTGTGTAAGTACTTTTGCCTACTTTTATGTTTACACATACACACATGTAATTATTGTCAGTGTCGATTAATCAATTTTGCATAAGATTCATGTTTTAAACTAACGAACTGAATCGTTTTTTCAAAGTAACCCATTTTATACACCGCGTTTAAAATTATTTTCAGCGTATTTTTTCGTCTGACCTTTAAAATTTAAAGGACGACAAAGTTTAAATTCATTTAAAGCTACTTAATACGCTTGAATTCACGAGTTTTGAATATTTTATGCAAAATTGTGTATGAGCATATAAATTTTTCGTGCTTCGAATATTGCCGTAATGTATAATATCATGTCTCGCATTGATTTTTTTATTTTCAGTTAATTCCAGCCAGTTTTTGTTCTCTTTTTCTAATGTGCCTACACTGTGGAAAACTCATCATTCCTAAGAAGAATTCGAAAAAACAATCACCATAAATAAATAAAGTGACGGTAAATTTACAAAAGTTTATAACAATTATACTACCGTCGAATTAGTAAAATAAAAGCAACAAGTAGCAGTGTTATTAAAATAGGTAACGAATAAAAGTGCCATACGGTTTTTAGCTACACACGACAATAAAAACGGAAGGAAATCGGAGTATCATCACAAGTTTCAGGTATGACATCAAGATCAACATAAATAACAATCAAACCATGGCTACCTGTTACTCTTGTGCAAAATCAACATCATCATCATCATCATGTGGCGTGTAAATGCACTGTTCTTTGCATTCCGAAAATTATACACACATATTCTGATTCTGACATGTATACGCTAATGTACACTGTATACTGTACATTTAATATATTATTAATGTACTGTGCAATCTCAACTAGTTATTGGCAATTGAAAGCACGTGCAGACTGAATTTCGTTACAAAATTTTACAAGACACATTTATTCATTATTTGCTCCTGTCCTGTCCGCCAGCGTCTGATGTTTCCATTAGCCAAAATATTGACCAACTCATTAGTAAAGACCAATGAGACAGAAACACAGAAAAGACGTTGATGGAATGCATTACACTCCTGTTATCAAGTTTGCGTATCAAATTGATGGAATCCTTTAAGAACTTGAATCTTTAACTTTGCAACGAGCTTAACAAGTATGTATTATCAATTATTGAGAAACCCGAAACGGACTTCAACGGAGTTCAAATACAAATTCAACATTATTGAATTTTTTGAGTCAACTTCTATGTTTCTAATTTCTCTGATTATGTATGTACGTTTTAACAGTAGTTGTTAAAATGTACAACAAAGTCCAATAATTATTGAATAGTTACATAAAAAGTAAAGATTTCAGCATCTTGATGGGAGTAAATAGTAAATACCTCACAGTAGGATGAAATTATGATTCGAAAATGTTTCTAATGAAAAATGCAAAGAACAGAGTATGCAGATTCACTATTTATCTTATAGATGTTTGGTGTGTCTAAAAAACCATTGTCGCAAAATTATCATAATAGGACACATAAACTTTACATACATGCCTAACTGTACAATATTTGATAATAGAATTTTAATTATGTATCTAACTGTTTTTTATTTTTCTATCTGTCTGTACTATCTATAGAGAGAGACGACATCAAATAGGAGAAGAGGACAGCTACAAAAAGAAAGCTAACTGAAAAAGACTGAACATTTTATCAGCAGGGTTGGACATTATTGTTCTTTCACATATACATACATACCCATTCAAACTCGTACAGTTGATCACAAGAATATATTACGTGTACAATATATCGTCGTATATAGATTTTTTTTGTGAATGACGACGAGACTTGAAGCCGCATGTGTGGAATGAAAAATGAAATAAAGTATAAAATGGAATCATGATTATGATGATGATGACTGTCTAATGTCTAATGTGATTGTTACTGTGATTGTGAATTGTGACTTTTTGTGTTTTCTACAAGTGTGTGATATGATATAAGTTCGAAAAAACATAATCTTTGAGTGTGTTTCTACTAAACTATGCAGAAAACTGTAGACGAACTGTCGTCGTCGCATTGTGTATTGTAGGGTGCAACGTCGTGTGTTCAACTTCAAATAATACATAATACAGCAAGTGTACATATGTATGTATGCATCGCGAAAACTATTGGGGTCATCAAAGAAAAGTGATAGTGACTTGCATCAAGTTGACGCTTAGTGAACTGCCTTAAAAGACAACTCGAATGGACCAAACTCACGCACACATATATGTATATTTAATATAATAATATATCTATCCATGTACAAGTGCTATACAAGTTGGCCTGCTCATCTCATAACATCTTGTCCTGGCTTTACTCGTGCTACACAATATGTATGAGAGCATGAACTGATACAACACCGTACAATTAATACATACCTTGATACTCTTGATGCCATATTATATGATATCTCGCACTCACTCACTCATGATTAGTGTGTACGGATTACATATGAGTACATATTAAATAATAACAATAATTTCGTGGGGCATTACAAGCTACGTGTGCAACGTGCGGCAATTCCGTAAAAGTTAGACAACAAAAGTCCAACTCAACTCAACTCTAAAGTGAAGCCTCCACATTTGGATGAAAAATATTACGAATTTTAACCTGTGTACCAACTCTTAATTTCATTTTTCTTCCCAGCTATTTGGAAAGAGTGACAGTACTGTTTTTAAATCATTCTACACCGGAATCGAATCTCGAATTTATATACATACACAATACATACAATTATCGTTCTCATTATTACATTTTATGGATGATTTTTCTTCCTTTCCAACGTAGTCGGAAAGGCCCACATACATTCCTTTGCTCTCAAGTTGGAAGATCACACGCCTACAACTAATGAATGAAACTTCCTCTAAAATACGTATGCACTCGAATAGACACCAATAAAAATGTTATGTGATTGTGTTACTTGTTGCAACAAAAGGACAAGACAAGGAAATTTGCCGAAAATCCAATGTGATCATTATTAAGAGTTATGATACATATGAATATACTCGACCGTGTATGTGGCACAACATAAGATACATTCTGATACAACTTTTTTGAGGATTCCTACAACTATACACTATATAATACACATAATATTTGAACTATGAATTATGAATTCTGTATACTATAGTGCATAATCACTTATAGCCAAAGAACCGGCTTCAGACTTGGGATACAGATAATGTGAAACAAAAAGAGGAAAAAAGTGAAAGTAAATTGACTTGTGGTGTGGTGTGTGCCTTTCTTAATACATAATAAATACACACATACATATTATATGCCCAATACATAAAACAATATATACAAATAGGGACAACTGTCCAATTTCCATTGTTGAATAATCTCATAACATCCTGTTTCTGTTCCTACGTAATCATATATAATACATACATAATACTTACAATCATTATTTTAACCTTTTACTCAGATACACTTCATTCATAAATCTCAAGACTGACCCTGGTAACAAAATATACAAAAAGACAATATGGGACGCTTCGGGAGAAACGCTCAGAGCTGGAGCCCTGAAAATGGACAAATGTCCGGGTAAAACAACATTGTTTTTATGTTACCTCGATCTTTACTGCTTGTGCTTAATCCTAAATTGTTGAAATGAATGTCAAAATTATATTGATGCATCTTAGTTTCAAGAGTAGTACTAAACAGTAACTGTTGCAACAATTGTTATTAATATGCTGTTATGACAGGCTATTTCATATTTGATTTGAGGATAGACAACGAAGATTATGCTTTTGTTTATTTAAGTATATGTACAAAAACTAGAGGGTTAATTTTATACACATGGATAAGTTGCATATGAAACCCATTTAAATATAGAGCTATGTCCAAATAAGGGGCATTAGCACTGTTCCATCTTTTCATCATCCCTTGACTTTTAAGTTAAAATGCATTTGATTGCTCCAAAAACAAATTTAGGTTGTAGTTAAATATGTATGTATGACATTACAACAGTTACATACATGTACTTTTCATTCATGTTTCGAGCTCACTGTTGACACTTGCCCATAACTCACACCTTAAGAATATGATACGATTGTATAATTATTCTGTTTTATTTGGTACTAATGAAATAATATTTCAGTTATCAGTCATTCTTGTCAGTGTCAGTGAGTCAGTTTATCTTTTTCCTTTATGCAAATATTTTTATGTTTGCAGCAGTTGCAGTGAGATAAAATGTAGTTTTTATACACTCACCAGTATATGTGTATGTGTATAAATGTGCATAATGTACATACATATTACATATAGGCCGTGCATTTATATTCTGCTCTGTGACCAGTTTAACTTTTCAGTTTTGACTGATTACAAATTGTAAACAAACATGCAAGTATAAAAACAAAACAAACTTAACTCCTTTTTAATACAGGCCGTTGTGTTGTTTGAGTGAGAGTAAATAATTTAGAGTTTTAAAATAAACAATAATGATGCACAAAACAAAAGCAACAAATTCATCACAACTGCAGACGCGTTTTGAAGTTATAAAACGTACAAATCAAATAACCAATTACATACAGGTATGATTTTTGTACAATGTAAATAAAACAGCAACAATTCCAAACAACAACATCATCATGTAAACCTCTTCAAGGATATTCAATTCAAGTATTCCGTCGTTTTAAATATGTGTGTTGTACATGTCTTTGCACTATACGCATAAGTATGTATGATATTATGTACATATGACGTACGGGCTAACGTGTTACTTGTTGCTTTTTTGTCGTGGGGCAAAAATCATGGCAATGTTTTATGATATACTAATTCTCCTCAACATTCAAGACAATCTTGAATTTTTGCCATTAAATCCTTATCTTTTTACAAATAACTATTGTAAGTAGTAGACTACACACACAGACACACACAGTAGCTTATTATATAGTGGAGTGAATATAGTGAGGTAATAGCATCCAACATGTACTGTGCATTTATTAATAAAGTTGGATTAATTTGCTATATAAGATGGTCATACAGGATACATGTGTTGTCCATTGGCCGTCTAAAATAATGCAAACTTTATACTGTATATACACAAAAATCTTCTGCACATTTGAAGAAAAATCCTTCAGATGCATCTCACTCTATTGTGGCAAATAAAGCCTTCGATCATTTAGTTAATATACTCGTATTTCGTCATCATCATGAGCCTCAAACTTGAAATTAAAAAATCAAACTTCCAGAAAAATAGTCAACGGCATGAAACATTCGCTCTGACACATTGACGTACAAATTTACCTCAAATTAAGATACATACATAAATAAAGGCAATCGACAACCTGATAGATACTAATTGAATAGACATGAATATAGCCAAAAGTATACCACATATCGTTATTTAATAAACTCTTTAATAAGATTCTAAACAATGTAATATAATATAATATAACATAATATGATATAATATTTGAAATGAATCTCATACTATATGATTCATAAGATATTAGCTACAAGTACAAGTTTTCAGTAGATTACACAATACTTTTCAGTCATAGATGTTAAGCATAAAATAACTATTTAATTTTTACAAGTCTAGCCTTCTACTTCTGCTCTCTGGACTGTGTACAAAACCATATTATGGGTGTAATGTACAAACTGCTTTTGAGTCACAATTAGTAATCACAATTAAAATGAGAGATGCATGATTTATAACATAAATTTGTAGGTATCCTATTACTAACACATATTAATAATGTGCATACATATGGACAATGGATGCAGATACTCAGAAGCATTGTATTGTAATATTTAGTATAATATATTATTATGTGCTTATACATATAGTTCACTCATTTAAAATCAAAAGTGTAGTTACCATAAACCGTAACGTAGCGAGGCGAGCAATTTAGAAGAACAATGTGCATACACTATACTGTACCGTATACTGTACATTGTGCATACATATACGCACATGTGTACATTGTATGGATGGATCTAGCAGAAAATTTGAGCAGACAAATAGAAGTCAAGGAACCATTAAATAGATAATAAAAAAGTGTATACATACTAATTATTTGTTCATGTAATTCCGCATGTTAGGTATTGTAGTGTGTATGTATATGTATAGTAAGCAAATATTATTATGACTGTTGCTCTTGCCAAAATGCCTTCATGTTCCTATTTTTTGTCTTTTAACTAGTATCAATCTCTGATTGAAACATAACAAGTACATGTGTTAAAATTTAAGATAGAGAGTATTAATAAGTGTAAACTATACATGCACCCATCTCATATTAAAAAGGGAATACATCAACATTATGATTATGATACTCGGCCCCTTTTAGTTTCGAGCTCATGTATAGTCACTTGGTCACAAATCTGTCTCAGTTTTAACCCAGTGACTGTAGTGTAAGGAGACTTTGCTGAGGAAAAGATGGAATAATAAGTGTATTAGTGTAACCGCGTATAATAATACAGTGCAGGATAGCCCAAATATAAAATATATTTAAAATATGCAAGTGAGCAATTGGGAACAAGTTAATTTTAAAGTCAGATACAGATATTTATTTGTTCTTTGTAATACAATGTGCATGTAAATTGAAAGTATAGTGCTCATACTTAAATACTTGTGAGTTTTAAACGTTGTTTTTCAGGAAGTGTTGTTGTGTTGTTTCGTTTTTTGCCTGCACCGTCTATATAATTTTTACTTGAGCTGTGTGTTGCACATGCATACATTGTGTTGTGCATGTAATTTGAGCAAAAGTGGACAGTTTTTGAAGCATCAACGAGGCAAAGCCAATGTTGGTGTATCATTATCATCATTATTATGTGTGCAGCGACGACAATTACCGGTCAAAACGCTGCGGTGGAAAATGTGTCAATAGGCCCCAGCAAATTTAATAAAAATTAAGTACTATAATTATAAGCCGCCTAATTTTTCATATAGTTTGTTACACTATTTGCAAATACAAAAATGACAAAATAGTAAAAGGGCATAATATGGTTTTGTTGCATAGATATGCTAAATAAAAAAATATACACCTATAAAATTACGTATAGAGAGGCACGCGCAAAAAAAATCAAAGAGGAAAGAGCTTGACAGTGAAGAATCACAGAAAGAAAAATATACAAAACACTTACATTTTTTGTGGGAATTTGTTCTTTTTATAAATTGCTTTATAGTTTTTGGTTACAACTTACACTTTGGTAATAATATTGTTCAGATATAAGTCTCGTTTTGAGATCGAGAATTGAGAGATACATAAATTGTTTTTGCGCAAAAACCTCATAAACAAAATTACCGTAGAGACTAGAGACCGTAATACATAATATGTGAACGTTTTATGAGTGTGTGAGTGTATGTGTGCGTGTGAATGTGCGAGTGGAGTGAGTGAATTGTATGAAATAAGGAACCACTGAAAAAAGTGAAAATGACGACAAAAATCAATCGAATTTGGCAACAGATAGAACTTAACAATGCTTATAGGTGTTATGTCATAAATCATAGAATGCTTTTGTATCATGTTTTTCAAGCTGGCGAAATCTCATTTTGCTTTGTTTTCGCAGGATTAAAAGATTTTGACATTAATTTCATTTCAATTTTTGCAGTGCTCGTCCCTTATTACACAAATAAATTGTAAAAACTGAATGATATACTGATTGCTTTGCTTGTTTTTTATGTACATTTATACATAGGCCTCTGGAAACACACAAGACACCCGGATTTGAAAAATTTATGCTCCTGTTATGGAAAAATTACAAAATCCAAACTCGACACTTAGTGCAAACAGTCGTAGAACTTTTACTTCCATTGTTATTCTCTCTAGTTTTAGTTGTTGTCCGAATTATAATTCAATCGGACTTTGTCACTGAGCCCACTGTATATACGCCCTTTGAGCTTAAAAATAATGTTCCTTCCATTGTTCTGCATCCTTGGTAAGACAATATAATATTTAATGTTGGGTTTTTTTTATTTTTCAAGAATTTTGAGATGCATGAACTAGTCTTTTTGTGACTATATGCATCGGAATAATATCTTGACATTTTGTAAATACTCGCAGTGATCGAATTTACTACACGCCTAAAAATGAGTTCCTAGAATCGATGATGCAGCAGATGAATGAAGACTTCTTCCTTGCCGAAAAACTTAACTATACATGTGAGATCATTAGTTTTTCCTAAAGAACCTGAAAAAATGAAAATTGTGTACAGTCATTACAAGTGTGCAAGTGTTTTTAAAAAAGTCCCGACTTCCTCTGTCCTGTACAATGTATGTACAATGTGCATATTATCATGTATTATGTTTGCTTATACAAACCTTTTGACTTTTGAACCATTTTAGTTGAAAGTTTTGATACCGAAGCGGACTTGGTTGAGGCTTTTAAAACGTTAACTCCGGAAATTAAAGCCGATTCAGTTCACGAATACGAGTCAACCCCACCGCCGCCATTACTCGGTGGTTTGGTTTTCAAGAATTTCAAGGGAAAGGAATTTCCAAAGCATATTGAGGTAAATAATAATAATATATAAGTAATGGAATATGACATTCTGGTGCTTTTCTTATTTGCAACTCTTCAACTTCGAGCAATGTCCGTGTAATGGAGCAATTTTTTATTTGACATTTTTGTGACATGCTGTGTAATTTTGGAAAATATTTACATAAAGTGCCTTTTCTAACTTTGACCTTCTTTAGTATGTTATCCGTCTTCCGGCTTCACAAAGAAGTAATTTTGATTTACTCAGCGAACGTTTCGGTAAGTCGCCAAATCATACCTTTTGCAATAAAATGAAGTACATGCATTTTATGTTGTACATATACTTGCTTAGACTCTCATCAGTATCATGTGTCGTGAATTGTTTGTTTGTTTTTTTCCACGCAAAACTTTTTCCAGGCATTAAAGCGGCTTGGTTTACTGAAATAACATTCCCTCTGTTCCAACTGCTTGGACCAAGAGCAAAAGACCAAAACAATGGAGGATTGCCAGGTATGTCTATGAAATTTATTGTTTTTCGAAAAAATTCGTGCACTTGGGTTGTTCATGGATATGGATGAAATGCGCTATGATAGTAACTGTAAATATGTATAATGTATACGACCATATACAGCCATAACATTATGAATTATGGAAACCATGCGTTCTTTTCATGAAAAAAATGTTTCTTCCACAAATGATCTTCCATTATTTATTTACCAATGGGTCAAATTTCAATGCTAACTGATGTATTGTGTATCCGTACATACCTTGCAAAAGCTAAAATTTCTGCATGCAGTTGAATGCACAGAAAAATGAACCTACTCTAAAATTGTAGAAGAACAAAACACATTAAAAAAGGCTAAAGTCATTAAATATTATTTTTGATGATTTCCTTTTCAAAATATTATTAAATTGATCAATTTTCCATTTCAGGTTATTTTGAGGAGGGCTTCCTTTACCTTCAGTATGCAGTGGATTCGACGATAACAAAAATGCTGGTACAGAAGAACGAAACAGTGGCGCAGCAGTATGCGGACATGGATATTAAACTGCAAAGATACCCTTACCCACCATACATTGATGACAAATACCTCTTTGCCCTCCAAGCTTTCCTTCCGCTTTTAATGATGTTGAGTTTTATTTACCCTGCCATAAACATTACCAAGTCCGTGTGTCATGAGAAAGAAAAACGACTCAAGGTAAGCAAAATTATTTTTGGAAATACAAAGCGAAACAAAACAAGATTTATAATGAGAATTTTCCTCAAAAAGCGTTTTACCTTTTGAAAATATTACATACATCGTACATGCATAAAAATCTCGTGTAAAGTACATTTTGACAACTTTCAATGAAACGAGCAATGAAAAAAAGCTTTTGTTTGTTTTAAAAAAATGCCTGACTAACTTTTCTTGTATTGAATTACAGGAATCCATGAAGATTATGGGGCTGCCAAATTGGCTTCACTGGTCCGCATGGTTTATAAAGTCATACTTGTTCTTACTCGTGTCCGTTATCATTATGGTGATTCTTCTAAAGGTCAGAAAAAGCGCGATTTTTGTCATAAATACTATTTTAGAGAATTTCGGACCAACTGATGAAATTAGATTCGTAATGTGTATTTAATATGCAAAACTTGTTTTTGTAGATTAAATGGACTGGGGAATCCAGTTTAAGTGTCATTCCTGAGACTGCTGGCAGTGTCTTCTTTGTCATCTTGTTTGTATTCTGCTTCCAACTAATTGCCTTTGCCTTTTGTATCTCGGCTTTTTTCTCAAAAGGTAACTGGTTAAGATAATAATTTCCAGCCTTATAAATCGATATCATAATATTGTGAGTATATACATGATGTAAATAAATATTCAACATGTCTCACAACTTGTTGCCTCGTTTCTTACCTTAGCCACGGTCGCAGCCACTGCCGCTGGAGTATTTTGGTTTCTTTGGTATGTGCCCTACGTTTTTCTGCAACCCAGATACAACCTTCTCTCTCATCGATTCAAACTCATAACAAGTTTTGTCTTCAATACTCCGATTTCATACGCTTGCCAGGTAGATCAAGGTTTTTTACTGCATTTAAAATCCCATCAATATTTAAAAAAGGAAGCATGAGACTCCATTGTCTTAAATATGTAATATCTATGTGTGCACACATGCCAAAATTCAATGTTTGAATGCATTTCGTTTTTTCAATATTTTCAGTTGATTTGCATGTTTGAAGGAAATGGAGCAGGACTGCAATGGGACACGGTAAGCAAACTTATATACATACATATAAATTCGGCACAAACGTGAACTTTATGAATATGTTCAAGTTTCAAATGCATGTACAATGTACAATGTATGTATGATAATATTATTGATTTTTTTTGACAGATAATGACCGGGGCATCACCAGATGATGATTTTTCAATTGCTGACTGTTTATTCATGATGGTTTTAAATGGAGTCTTCTATTTACTTCTTACTTGGTACGTTGAAGCAGTTTGGCCGGGAGAATATGGCATCCCTCTTCCATGGTATTTCCCTGTCACAAAATGGTATTGGACGGGAGACATTCGAGTGCAGTACAACAAAAGTAGTGCAAAAATGAAGAGAGATGAAAATCAACTGTTTGAAAAGGATCCTGTCAATGGAAAGGCTGGAATTCAAATTCTGGGACTGACAAAACACTGGGGAGAGAAGACGGCTGTCAACAACATGTATTTGAACATGTACGAGGGTCAAATCACGGCTTTGCTTGGACACAATGGAGCAGGAAAAACTACGACAATGTCTATGTTGACGGGAATTTTTCCACCCTCCAGTGGAACGGCCTTGATAAACGGCTACGATATTTGCAGAGACATTAAAGGAGTTCGGCAAAGTCTGGGTCTCTGCCCTCAACATGACATTCTTTTCGACGAACTGACCGTGGAGGAGCATTTGACATTCTTCTGTCGCATGAAAGGCATGGAAAAGTCAAAGGTACCCCTGGAAGTTACAAGAATGGTTGCATCCCTTGGACTTGAACCCAAACGACATTGCCAAGCACATACATTGAGTGGTATGAGAAAATAAATACACATTTCATCCTGTTATTCAGTTTTTCTAGTATGCCAAAAAAATTATGATCCAAACAATCTCATGAAATTTACGATTCTTTTTTTCAGGTGGAATGAAGCGAAAGTTATCTGTACGGTCTTTAAATATTCTTATTTTATTTATTTCCTTATTTATTTTCTTGGTTTTTTAAATTCACAATTTTTTTATACTTAAAAAAGGTCGGAGTGGCTCTTTGTGCGGGATCCAAAGTCGTTCTACTTGACGAGCCAACTTCTGGTTAGTTTTTTCCTTTTCTTTTTTCCATCATTCATATAGCTATGTACATGCATTTCCACTGGAGGAATTTCTTTTTAAACCACAAAATAGATAGTTATTTATAATTTGTGTTGTCTGTCGCTCCTTTAAAGGCATGGACCCTGGTGCTCGTCGGTCCACCTGGGATTTGATCCAAACGGAAAAGAAAGGAAGAACCATTGTTCTCTCGACTCATTTTATGGACGAAGCGGATCTACTTGGAGACCGAATTGCAATCATGGCCGAAGGAGAAGTTCAATGTGCTGGTTCATCTTTGTTCTTGAAAAAGAAATATGGTTAGTTATCCTCAGTAAAAGTAACCTTTTTTCAACCTTAATTCTATTTACTGACTATTTAAACGTGTTTCGTATGAAGACTTAAAAAGTAAAGTAGTAACTGAATTAATTCGAGGTGTCGTTTGAACTGCGTGTTTATAGGCGGAGGTTATCACTTGATTATTGTCAAGGATCCAAGTTGTGCGGTGGAAAACATTACAAACGTTCTCAGAGAGACGATTCCCGATGCAGAAGTTGATGCAGATGTTGGAGCTGAATTGAGTTACT
Source organism: Sminthurinus bimaculatus (assembly GCA_034698285.1). Lineage (NCBI taxonomy): Eukaryota > Metazoa > Arthropoda > Collembola > Symphypleona > Katiannidae > Sminthurinus > Sminthurinus bimaculatus. The sequence continues at coordinate 13,911 of JAQIVE010000321.1, read as the reverse complement.
CTCTCCCTGACGAAAAATCTCACTTGTTCCCGTACATGTTTGAAAAGCTAGAAAGAAGAAAGACGGAATTGGGAATCGCAAGTTATGGTGCATCAATTACAACTATGGAGGAAGTTTTTATCAAGTAAGTTTTTTTTTGAATTTCTACATATTATGTCAAACATATTTACAATGAGAAACATTTCGGGTGAAAAAGCTAATATCTATAATAAACACAACAGGGTTGGACGTCAAGCGGAATCTAGACGCGTTGCAGAGGCCCAAGAACTATCCGGCAGTGTGAGTATTGACACTTTGAACAGCAATGGAACGAGCAATGGTCATTCAAATGGACTCGGAACCTCCAAAGTTCAATTGTATCAAGACGAGTTTGTCAGAAACACGGGCTTCCTTCGAAGAATCCAACAGTTCCGAGCTATGCTCGTCAAGAAATGTATCTATGCTGTTAGAAATCGAATTTTACTCTTGATTCAAGTGAGTTTACTGGAAGAATAAACTATAATTAATTTAATACATAGTAGTTGCAGCTTGGGATTATATTTTTGCACAAACTTTTTTAATTTTAATGAAACTTTCAAACCCTTTTTCTTGTAGATGGGAATACCTGTTATTTACCTGTCGATTGTCTTACTCATTATGTGGACTCTCCCTGGATTATCTGACCCTTCATCTCATGAGCTGACTCTCGACGTAAGTCTCGACTCTCGACATATTCAAAGCTTTATAATTTATCATGTGTGAATATTCGACTAAAACTTGATCAGAAAAATAACATTGAGTATTTTTACTACTTTCTTCAGCGGTATGAAAGCTTGGGGAAAACAGTCACGACTATGGCCTGTGATGAAGAAAATCCCGTGTGTGGCAGCTATGAGAAATTTGTCAAAGAAAATAATTACATACTTGAAAAAGTTGGAAACAATATCAGCTTTACGGATTTTATCTTGGAAAAGGTATGAAACTTGACTGATTGAAAACATTTTTCTTACCAAAATACATGCAAAAATTCTTGAGTTTGTCTAATATAAAAAATGATATTCAGGAAAAGGATGATTTACCTCGCGTCAACTTCAAATACATCATCGGTTTGGAGATTAAGGACAAGGACGACGGAAAGGAAGAGTATATTGCCCACTTCAACAATCAACCATTCCAGTAAGCGTTTTTTCTTCCATCTTTCCAGTTTTAAAAAAAACATTATCATAATTAATTAATTACAGTTGTATTTTTCATATTTTTTTTCTGCAGTACACCACCATTGTCTTTGAATTTCGTCTCAAACGCCATTCTAAAAGCCCTGGTCGGAGACTACAAAATCACAGTGACAAATTTCCCTCTGCCCTACAGCGGCTTTGATACACTGAAAGAAACTGGACAACTGTACAGTGTCGGCTTTCAAGTTGGATACAACATTGCCTTTGGAATGTCTTTCCTCGCCGCTTCCTTTGTCGTCTTTTTGATTCAAGAAAGAGAGTCAAAGTCAAAGCACTTACAGTTTGTGTCCGGTGTCGAATTTCCCGTGTTTTGGCTGGCTGGATTCATCGTGGACTGCTTTAATTACATTTTACCCTGCTTTGCCATCATGGGCTGCCTCCTCTTATTTCAGACGGAGCATTTTTTCAGCTGGCAAATGCAAATTCGTCTCCTTGTTATCATGGCACTTTATGGCTGGGCCGTCATCCCGTTTATGTACCTTTGGTCCTTCTGCTTCACCGTTCCATCCTCTGGTTTTGTCCGGATGACCATCTTCAATATCTTCACTGGAATTGCGAGCATGTTGTCAGTGGCTATCGTTCAAATCCCCGATTTAAATCTTGGAAACGTGGGCGATTCTTTGAACGATATTTTCATGATTTTCCCCAACTATGCTTTGGGAATGGGAATTGTTCAACTTGCGACAAACTACCAGTTTCAAAAGCAATGTGCAGATTTTGAACTTGAATTTATTTGCGATGCCTATCCAAATAATCCCTGCTGTGTTCAATGTACTACAACTTTTTTTATGCATTCACATATTTTGTACATTTTTGTGTCTCATTGATAACAGTATTATAATTTCATAATGAACGTACATGTTAAATTTCATTCATTTATTTTGTTTTCGTTTTCAGTGCAAGAAGATTATTTCTCGTGGAACCGAGTTGGCATCGGCAAGAATGTCATGTATTTGTACTGTATCGGCCTGGCTTCCTTCCTCATCCTCTTTATTAGTGAAAGCAAAGTTTTACAGTCCATTTATGGATTCCTGAGAACCGTTTTCTACGAATCCGGATTTTTCGGATGTAGTCCTGATTATGACGAATCAGATGGTAAACTTTAATCCTTCTAATTTTTTTATGGTTTTAAAAAATTCGGTTCCAAACAGTGATATACATACATATTGGGAAGCTAATTTTACAATAAAATTGATGTTTTTTCTATAGATATGCTGGCATTGGAAGACTCGGACGTTGCAAAGGAAAATGATAGAATTCGTCGATCTAACCTGAATGAATTGTTCCAAGAAAACAATTTGGTGATTAGGGATCTTACAAAATATTACGGAAACTTCCTTGCTGTCGATTCCCTTAATTTAGCTGTAAAGCGAGGCGAAACCTTTGGACTTCTTGGAGTTAACGGAGCTGGTAAAACAACAACATTCAAAATGTTGACCGGAGATATTCCCGTGACGGCCGGAGATGCCTACCTATACTCTGCATCTGTCAGAAAGAATATTAAAAAGGTTCACGAGAATCTGGGATACTGTCCACAGTTTGACGCCATCATTGAAGAAATGACAGGACGTGAAACGATTCGTCTGTTTGCTCGACTTCGGGGAATTAAAGAAAGCGAAATTGACCTTTTGGCAGATCGCCTTGCACAAGAATTACTGTTTACAAACTATATTGACAAAATTGTCAAAGGCTACAGGTAAATGAAAAAAATCAAAACCGCTCCGACGCAATAAAACTATGAAAATTTAAAAAAAAATCTACATAGTACACATGGTAGACGTTTACATAAGATCAACTTTCTTAACTTTTCAGTGGCGGTAACAAGAGGAAATTGTCCACAGCTTTAGCATTAGTCGGAAATCCACCCATCGTCTTCCTTGATGAACCAACAACCGGTGCGAGCATAATATGATCACCCACATTTAATTCAACTTGTGCTTGCATTATGAATTATGACAAAATAAATTGAAATATTTTGTTTAGGTATGGACCCGGTTGCAAGGAGGCATTTATGGAACGCTATCACTCGAGTTCGAGAATCAGGAACTTCCATTGTATTGACATCTCACAGGTAAAGGTTCATGAATTTTATTTAGGTTCATGTTCAAACACTTGACTAATTATAAGTATGTATGCATCATCTAATGCGTGCTATTATCTTTATTTATGGTGAACATTGGTTGTATTTATCTATTTCATATTCATTATTTCAGTATGGAAGAATGCGAAGCTCTCTGTTCATCATTGGCCATCATGGTAAATGGTCGATTCCGATGTCTCGGCTCCCCACAACATTTAAAATCGAAATTCGGAGAGGGCTACACACTCATTGCTCAAATTGCACCCAAAACACTAGAATACGAAGAGCCTTTCACTCGTGCCAAACAAGAACTTGCAAGACGTAGAAGTAGTTCCATGAAAATTAGAAGAGTTTCCGGCAACTCGATGGGAGCTCAACGTTGGGAGACTGACCTCGACGACCTTAGAAATTTCATCGAGGAAGCATTCCCAGGTATGTCCGTCTCAAATTTATAAGAGAATAGAGTGTATCATGTGTGCCTATATATTTTATAAAATAAATACCTTAGCAACTTGGTTTTGATTTTCTCGACACTAACTTTTTGCTGTAGGGTCTGTGCTAAAGGATATTCACCCTGGTTACGTGCACTACCATGTAGTCAATGAAAATGTTACATGGGGAGATTTATTCAGCAAGGTGAGACAAAACACTTACTACATATACTTACACATATTATGCAGGAAATGATAAAATTACAGTCACAAATATTATGCACATTTTAAATTCTGTGTTCTGTTGACAAATTCAGATGGAAGAGGCCAAAACAAAATATAATCTGGAAGCTTACTCGGTGGGTCAAACTTCTTTGGAGCAAGTGTTTTTGAACTTCACCAAATCACAAGTAAACATCGATGAGTAGAAAGTACTTAAGATTAGAAGCAATTATGTTATAATCAATGTGTGCGTGATATTATGTTATTAAAATCATCGTCAATGTTATACTTGATGGTTATAGAAACTTATAGTAAATACATTATTATTAATTATTATTGCTATTATTATTAAAGTTTTTAGTGTTGTTATTAATGTGCTCAATGTTGAACTAGTATAAAGCATGATATTATATTATTATTATTGTAACATTGTAAATAATAAAATACAACAAAGAGAAAAGAGGAAAACGAATGATACTTATCTAGATATTAAGTATCTATATAAAGTTCCATAATGGTATACGTTTTGCTTGACATTGTATTATGACTGTGTAGTACTTACTTTTTAAGATGGGAATTTGAAAATTTCTTTGTACATTTTGCTAATTAAGTACATTTTATAATGTCTCCCTCCCCAAATACATACAAAAACAATAAAATAATAAAAATGGACAGTTTTTGTCCTTGACTCTCTTATTTCTTTGAAGCAGTTGTTGTTCATTTTTATCATGGTTTTCTATCGTAGCTTTCACTCCAACTTTCACTAAAAATGAAGGTGAAGAGGAAGTAAAATCAAAGACGGCGAGGTGCCCTTTCCAAAGAAAGTGAAAATGCTAAAACATTGATGGCTATGTACAATACCGAAAAGGTGGAAACGTGAATGCCACATGATATTTGCTTTGTGTTTTAAATCTGCGAATTTCCGTAGTTACTGCATAATCTCTCCACACATAGACAATGCGTCGAATCTGGAGTAACCAAGGAGATTCTGTATTAGTAACTACGGAGATTTAAAAAGATGCAGAAGTAAAGCATGAAGTAAATATCCTGTGGTATTATAATTTCAGGCCTGTGACATGGAATGGGTCAATATGTAGAAGAATAATATGCTTATTGGACAAAAATATTTCGTTACAGTAACAAGCTATAGAGGAAATGAGGTGAGAGAGGGACACAATTAGAACAAAGGCACGCATGTATACTGTAATACACTGTGTACATACCTTATTTTCCACAAGTAGTAGTTGCTATAACATGAAGAATGTGAAAAAACTGCCAACCTCTAATAATAAATCTTTATGGTGCACTCAAAGGAAAAAGGGAATTATTTAAAGCAGCTTCTTTTAACTTTCTTTTTTCTGTATTACGTTTCCGTATTTATTTACTTACTTCTTTTAATCAAAATGTAACAACGAGTGCATATTGCTTTCGATTCTGGTACATGGTACTTACATCAATATAATACATGTATTTACTTTTTTTTCTTCAAAAATTGAATAGTGAGAACTGTAAACGCGTAAACATGATACACATACTAAGTTGTAAAATCCAAAATCCTAATAATTGTCAACAATATGTATATTAGTAGCAACTAACTATAGGTACAAAGTACAATATGTATGAACATGAACCGCACTTGTGTCATCATATTATATAATGTATTCTAAAATAGTTTTTTTCGGAGTTTTCCCCACTTTTTTTAGAATATTATATTTTTGATTGTGTAAGTTAGGTAATAGGTACATGTGACATTGAAAACAGCGTTTGTTTGTGTGAAAAATACTGGTAGACTCATTATATAGTATAGTATATAGGGATACATAGTGCATATTTCCTCCTTAAATACCTTATATAGTTGCAGTTACCAGCCGTTTTACCCCAATGAGTATTATTTTTACGTAGTAGTATAACATATAAAATGTTTAAAAAATAATAAAAGTCGTAATATTAATTACTATTATTATACAACATATTAATGCATCCAGTGACTTAATATTTTGTAATGTTTTTGTCAAAAGTGACATTGTGAGATTTTACATTTTTTTGCACATAGAGTAATAATAGTATTATTAAATTATAATAAATGCCTAATAGAGTTGGTCCTTGTACAACATTGTGAATAGAAAAAAGTAATAATAATAATATCAGCTATCTATTATTATTACCCTTTTCTTATTTATTACTTATATTAAATTTTATTTAATCCTTGCTACTGCTTGCTTTTTCACTTGTTGCCTCTCTTTCCCTTTCTCTCTCTTCTTTCTTTTCCTTCTTGGATTTCTTAGTCTTTGGTTTTTGGATTGGAAGCTTTAGTTTTGACATGCTTCCTTGTGCAGTTCTCATGAGGTTGACTCGCAGGTTTCCGGAGCGCAAAAGTTTGACAACTTCCATTGAAATGTGGGCTGCCATTTTAGTTTGGAATCTATCCTGAGCTGCTGGGTGAACTGGAGCATTTGGATCGAATCCTTGTGGGCCAGATCCTGGGGGTCCAGGTCGAGATGCTCCCTTTGTACTTCCCTTTCTCTTTTTACTTTCACTTCCCTTTGATTTGGGGATGGAGATCTCAATATCTTGTCCATAAGCTCTGTCCAATGTGAATCGTTGAAGGAATACAACACCATGACGCTCCTGTGTAATTATTAAAATTAAGAGAATACAACTTTAGTACAATTATTGGTAAAAAGGCAACATTAAATTGTTGGTTTCTATGACCACACAAATTATGTTCAAAGATCATAGTACCATAAGAATCATCTCAGCTTCGAGTTCTGGAATTGTGGCTTTGATTCCTCGTTCCTTTGGTTCTTGTGACTCGTTGACGAAAACATTGATGGGTCCAACAAGTAATCTATTAAAAAAAGTTTTATGCATTATAAATAAATTGCTTCAGACTTTTCAGTTAAAACTAACCATCATAATTCATCATATCAACTGAATTAAAATTAGTGACTAATTTTTACCTGGCAGTGATCATAGCACTTCTGGCATCTACAGTAACAGCAACATCACTGGAACGACGCATTTTACTTAAACCAGTCATCACTGCATTAGGTTTAGCAGGGCTAAAAATAAAATAGCAAAAACAGCAATGATAATTTGCGTTTTTCATGACGGTTTTTAATATTCATAAAAAAACTAAATTTTGTGTACTAACATTGCTGGGGGTCCTCCAGGGGGGTAGTATCCTCCCTGTGGTCGTCCACCACCTCCAGTTCCGGGCTCAGCGTCAATGTTGTAGCTGACGTTGTCCATATCAGGGTCATCTCGTTGTTCTACATCATCTTCATCATCATCACCAGCTGACTCTGATGACTTTTCCTTGTTTTTGACTTTCTCTACTTTCTCTGTTTTGGCTTTGGTTCCAGTGGTAGTTCCAGTGTACTTTGTATTCTTGGATTTATTAGTATTTTTGCTTTGGTATCTCTGAATTAATGAGTCTACATTAGTTTTGCCTTCAGTCTTCTCCTCCTCATCATCATCTTCGACTGTATCATCTTTCTTTGTCTTTTTCTAAAAACACAACAATTAAATGTTTTAACTTCTAACGTTTCGAAATTCAAATCATAAAAGAAATAATAGGAATAGTATAAAATATATTATTACTATTCCATAGTATTTAAAAAAATATTTACCTTAAGAGCAGAATTTCCGGTGTTTACAGCGGAACTCTTTCGTCCTTCTTCTTCCTCAGCCTCCTCTTCTGGGAAATATTCGTCACTTCTTGCTCTAATGAGGAATCCTTCTTCTGATGATGGATCTTGTTGATCTTGTTCTCCGCCTTCTTGTTCAGTAGAGTTTTGTTTTGGGACAACTTCAACGCTTTCTGGAGCAGGTGTTGTTTCTAAAGCGTATTATATAATGTTATAAATAATATCGATAATACTATGTTATCACTACAATTTTTTATTAATTAAAAGAATTTACCTTGAACAAGATCTTCATTGCTAAGGGGACCCTTGCTAACTTTTCCGACACCTCGGAATGATGTCTTTTCATCAGTAGCAATTTGACCACTAATTGATGGACGGCCATCAGGGAATCGAGACTCGTTAACAACTGATGTAGCATCAGCAGCAGCAGTTGATTCAGCAGCATCAACATCAGCAGATCTACCCATCTTCTTCTTCTTTGGTGGGCCATTCATTGGCATAGCTGGTAGTGGGACATTAGCATTACGATACAAAGCAGCTCCTGGCCGTCTAAATGGTCGGCGTTGGAGGTATCCTGGAACACGCACTGGGCCGGCGGGTGTCGATCTTATGATGACATTCATTGGGTCAATCTTCTTTTTAGCGAAATCTGTTTCTAATCTTTTAATAAGATCATCTACAACACGGTTGTAAATTTCAACGACGCCATTTGGAGCGAGAATAGGTAATTTAGCAGGTAGAGCTTGAGTGTCATAAGATGAATCATGGGCAATTTGTGGAATTGGGTCATCATAACTTTGTGGTCCATTTAATGAAGAAGATGAGCCACCACCGGGTAAAACACTAGTAAGAGCACTAAAGGGGGATGGGCGACTAGGAGGAGAAGGTTGCTTTGGGTAACTACTAGGGCGATTTAATCCGGAACCACCCCATCCACCAACTAAAAATGAAAGGAAAAATCGATTAAATATTTTTTTATTATAGTATAATATTATTGGTTTTCAACACGAATTTATTTTTCGTATTGTAATTTATTTATGTCGTCATTTTATAAAAAAACTAACAACAAGAAACTAACAATGAACAAAGGAGTCGATCGTCAAAAACGTTTCCCATATTTTCCACTACACACAAAAGTAACGGGACTCTAGCTCTAGCCTTCCTTGACCGTAGGTTTTTAAAGCTTTGCGTAATTTAAACTCCAACTGTCAATTTTTTTTCTCCACTATTTTATTTTTGTGATTTTTATTTTACCGTTTTTAATTTTTAACGATAATAAAGTGCCGATTTTAACCAATTAAGTATAAGGAATTGTAAAATGTGAACCATGCTTAAAATAACTGTTTCTCTTACGTGGTGGTGCTGGAAATTGTGCGAAAGTAGCTCCGATAGCGAAGCCAAAAATTAGGTAAAGACACTTCATATTTCCGCTTCTAATTAAAACAATTTATCACTTTTGTGCCAAAACAATTCTAGAACTATAATAATAATTTGTGAAAATTGTTTTAAGGAAAAAACAGAACTCTCGAAAGAGTTCTAGGCACAAGTTTAATGTAAACTGAGGTTGAGATTTTCCTTCTTGTTCTTCTTGTTTTTTCGTCTTGATGGAGTCAAGAAAGAGAGAGAGATAGAAATGCGAGCGTGACAGCCTTCCCGGTTCAAAGAACTTCCCAACCTGTTTTTTTCTCAACTTCTCAAGAGTCCAAGTGTAATACAGATCTCCTGAAAACCCCCGAAGAAGTAGAAGTAGAAACTTGACCTTAAGACTTTTTTATTCATTTGGACAATAATCATCCTCAGCTGTATGACGGGTAAGTATAAAAGTTTGTATACATAATAGTTTTTTTGTTAGTTTGTTTGTTATTTGCCCCCAGACTAAGTATACTGTTGTGTGTATAGAATATGTAAAGTGATGATGATGTGGTTTAAGAAGAATATTTGAGGCGAGACAACAATATACACAACACATACTTAATACTTACATATTATACGAACATACACACAACTTTACAAACCACATATTATTGCATAGAATATAACATTATTATTCCTACTATTTTGTTTAGAGCTAGCTACATTCTCTCTTCTTGAAAGACGCATTGTCTTTTTCTTCTTCTTCTTCCCTCATACGTTTAAATCCTTTCTTAAACTTTATAATCTCTCTTCCAACTCTTTTACTAGGTTTTACCATTTCATGCTCATCTTCATAATGAAGATTCAGTTCAAAAAGGAAAAGAGGGGGAACAGAAAGACCAAGACTAGATAGAAAATGATGATGATGATGATGATCATCATCATATTATTACATATATTGTTTTATATTATATATTATATATTGGTTGATAGCATATATGAGGGCATTCTATATGTCATTTTCTTATTTATTGTTCTTTTGACTTTTATGTACCTAGGTAGGTGTAGGCCAACAAGACGAATCATAATCGTCTAACTGTTCTTTAATTCATTCAACCCATTCATCTCTTAAATCTCCTTACAATTTATAATACCATGTACGTGTAATATTATGTTATAGGAAACCTACGACAGTGTGCACACCGTATAATATACTTATGATACGCACTGGCAAAGACAGTTTATCGAATAGACAGCATCACAAATCCCGACTAGCCACTCTCTCGTCAATTATGATAAGGGTAATAATAATATTATTATCAACATGCTAAACTGTTTTACCGTATTTTTTTGCAAATCTAGTATGTTTCTGCACAAGGTCGCAATTTTTACATAATAATCATATTATGGAATATTATGAGGTACTAACACAGTAATATGTTGCATGGCAAGGTAAAAAAGAATATTGTGTTAACAAGTATATAGTTTTAATATTGCCAGCGAAGCGATTTACTAATTTGTATTATTGTGTAAATTGTACCTTTTTCTTTGCAGAAAAACACACATACAAGATAATTTCATTATTCATCGTTACGCAGTACAGACGTTTTAATGAACCTGTATATTCGTCTCATATCTTGTATACGTACTCTGAAAAGAAGACACTGGTTGATTTATGTGGGGTTTTTTATAGTTGAATTTCCCGAGTCTTGCTGAAGATTTTCTGCATTTTACGTGACCAAAGGATTTTTTTTGTTCAGTCTATTTTATATGTAAAGCATATCTGATGCATCGGATTATCTTAAACCATAGGTACATATATTGAAGACTTGTAGTCATTATTCTTAGTATAAATACAAAGGTTCATTGTTTCTAAAAAAAGAAAGAAGTATAGAATCGAAAGAGAAAATTAGCCTGTAAAGGTGCCTTTTTTCTTGAAGAAAGGGCAAAAATAGGTATTTACAATAAATAATGTAAGCGATTTAGCAGATGCAGATTCATTCTCCATTTATTAAATTACAATGGGAATTAGAGGAAAGTTTTTTTAAAAATGGTTTTGCGTCTGCTGTTCCGACTGATTTTAGTATGTATAAGAGTGAAATTTAAGAAATCGTAGGGATATCGTTGTTTTGTAATTTTGATGCAGTGCCTATACAATTGGCAATCAATGGTGTAGGTCTTTATGTATGTAAATATACTTCTGGTTTCTTCTTTAAATTACACATGAGATTTCTCTAGACACGAATGTTTAAATGAAACTTCAAGTAAGCCCTATGAGTCTGTGTGCTTCATTGTTGTTGTTTTGTCATGATGACGATGACAATCCTTGTTGACGATCTCATTTTATTTTGAATTATTGCATTGTTTAAATTCCTGTCTATGTTTAAACTGCACCACAAAGGTATTGAAAGCTATTTAGGGAGTTGCAGATGCACTGTTCTATACTGCATCTGTGGTCTGTGATAGGACCATCCTGATAATACTGAAGTAATGTATGACAAAGGAATGCTTCGTGGAACTTAAGACGTAGATTTTACCTGCGTAGGCATAGAAAATGATACAGACAATAACAATATGACGCGAGATGAGGTGATGCGTTAGCGCAAATATCCATGTACATTTTGTACATACATCGGGTTGTAAAAATTGTATCAGTAGGATAATGATTGTATTGGGTCACGAGGTTAAGTGGCAGATGAATAAGATTGAATGCTGAGTCCGACGCAGTGAGTCATTTTGATTGACCTTTCTAGGAGTAACCTATATTTATTTATGCTGAATTCACATTGAATCAAGACCAAAGCATACACTATTATGAGTTATAAGTATTTATAATATGCTGGGAAGAATCGTGATTCCATTTCATTGCTATTTGTTCACCTGTGGAGCCTGAATACATTGCTTAGTGGAATTTCCTCTACATTAAACTCTGCACATCAATACCTTTGGCGTTTTGTTTGTGCTTATACACATACGAGGATTTTAAAGTCATAAGACTGATTAAATATCTGCAATCAGAGTCACATTTACAAAACCTCCCTATATTTTTTATCAATGTAGTCTTCCTCCGAGTTTATGCAATGTGTTGCTTTGGATTGAAAAAAATTGATGGCGTCGGAAAAAATAATTTGTCTTGAGAGCCGATTCACTGAGCTTGATTCTCCATGACTTGCTTGTCACTTTGAATCCTTGGCCCCCTTAGGCATTTTTGAAAATGTTGAAACCAATATTACTGTCGCAGTTCAAGGTCAAGACTGTAGGGTAGGTGAAATATTTTAGCTGCTGCTGGTTCTTGAATGGCAGCTTCTGAAATGTGACCTGCGTGTGATGGTCCATTGTCGCGAAGCAGTAAAATCCGGCGTTTTTCAGATATTGCACGTTTTCTTAGAACTTTATGAAGTAAATGCGCAATGGTTACTTTACATGTGACCCCTGTGATGTTCTCATTAACCACCGTTAACAAAAAAATCAGGATCCGCCCCTGACCTTGAATACTGTTGCCATAACCGTATAAGTCGGGGTTTTCAGCTTGGTTTAGAAAATACCTTCCCATTCCACTGCATGGTTTCTTGATTCAATTGTGGGCCCTGGTGATGAAACTACATTGCATCGCCTGTCAGCACATAGCAAAAGAAAATTTCATCTTCTTGCTTGAAGTCCAAATTTTCATGAACAAGTTGGACTTGATGCTGCTTTTGGAAAAAGCTCAAGTTTGATGGTGCATTTCCACATTAGGTCCTAGATATCCAGGATCCCTCGATACATATTTTTCAAACACTGTTGGTTGATAAGTCCGTTTCTTCTGCTGTCTTGTTTACCCTTTTGAGGAAATCTAACTTGAAAAGGTTCTCCAAAATTTGAATCGATTTCAGTAAAGTATCTAATTTTGATGTTACAATTCTTGGTTTACCTTTGACGTCATTTCTCCCATGGCTACAGCTCTAGCCCAATGAAGCCCTTGGGGTTTTGTAGTGGTTAGTATTTCGTTACACATCAATGAGTTCTTGAATTATGTCCGTCAGCTTACCCTCTTTCCGGGGCAAAAATCTGAAAATCTGCTGTGTCTCAAATTCGCATTTTAAATTTTTTCCCCAGTTTTGAAATTCAAGTACCTGCCATTTCTTTCCCAGAGAACATTTTCAGGCAGTTTCTTTCACACAACCATACAGTCGCCTGTTGTTGCTAATGCTATAGTCTGATGTTTAATTTCCTCACGTTTAAACCAAAAGTCTTATGACTTTAAAATCTTCCCTCGTATATACGGCGTATGTTATGTATTATTTATGTTGATGTAGCTTGTAGCTAAATATTAAAACGTAAGCGATCATACTCTCTCAAAAAGACGGTTATTAGTTACTAGACAGAACTGTTTACCACTACAGGAAGAAAAATCAGGGAAAGTGCATGAAAGGAAATTTGGTTGTTGCATACTGTTGTAAAAATATAAGTATTACGTGAATAAAAAATATCCAATCATGACTACATATAAAGGCAGAGAAATTTTTTGTTCATATGTATTTGCTTACTGGTTTGAATCTATCAAAAATTTGAAGGAAAACAATTTAACAACAACTATTACACGTTTATTTATGAAAGTATGTACACAATGTCAAGTCACAAAAGAAATATATTTTAGTTTTTCAAAATATTTTACTTCATGGCACTTTCTCCATAGTACACGTAAAGTAATATGGAAAGCATTTTAGAAAAACGACCCGCGTTTTTGAAGTCAACTAGCTAGTAAACGACAATGAAAACGAATAATATACTAATATACTGTAAAACGCAAAGTTGTAGATCGTCATTTTTGAGGGCTACTTTCTTTTGACCACGTTGGAAAATGACCCGTAGTTTCGGAGTTACGAATTTTCGAATAATTATCCTGGAAATAGCGCCAATCGATGCAAAGGGGCAAGTACCCCCAAATTTCAAAATTTCGAAAACTTTCTTTTCAAAAGTTG
>JAQIVE010000320.1:0-41601 GCA_034698285.1 Sminthurinus bimaculatus | reverse complement strand
ACAATGCTAATGAAAAAGATTTGTACACTCTTGCAATGACTACTCCAGATTGTCATCTTACCCAAGAAAAAGGAGAATATGTCCATTGGCTTGTGTAAGCTTAGACTTTATGATAGCAAAATGTAGATAATGTAAATTGTAAATTATATTATTTTTCCATTTTTTAATACATAATACAATTTAAATTTTAAATGTTTGGTTACAACTTCTTGAATGTTTAAACATAATCTGTTGATTGCAGAGGAAATATTCCTGGAAATAAAATAGAAAAAGGACAAAAATTAGTCAATTATTTACAACCATTTCCACCAAGCGGGGCTGGGTACTGCCGTTATATTTTTGTTCTGTACAAACAAGAGAAACGCTTAGACTTTTCAGAATACCAAAGGGAAAATCCATGTACGAACTTGACAGCTCGGACGTTCTCAACATACGACTTTTACCGAAAGTTTGAAGATAATATAACTCCTCTAGGATTAGCATTTTTTCAATCAGATTGGGATCCAACTTTAACTGAGTTCTTTCACAAAGTTCTTGGTAAGTTTCATATTACTAATTCATATTTTTTCATATTCATTTGTGTGGTTGTGGTACTTATACTTAAAAGGTGGCATGCATTATTTACATTTACATACGATTAGTAAAAGTAGTATTTGTACATGTTTTAATTGTTGTTACCATTATGATTTCTTTAATTCCAATGTAGAAATGGAAGAACCGTCCTATGAATATGACTTTGAAGATAGAGTTTTAAGGCCACAAGAATGGTTCCCTGAGGGTCAACCATTTAATTTATATTTGGATGCGTACAAAGATCCTAAGCAACTACAAAAAGAACTATTAATAGAGAAATTAAAAGAAAGACATCCGTTTGAACCTCCACCGAAACCACCAAAATATCCTTTAGCATTCAACATACCTAAGGAACTTCCGACATGGTTGAAGGATGACATTCGTCAGAGAAGAGTAAAGGAAGGAAAGTGGAAATTTATGTAAAATATGCACCGGTTCTGGTCTACTTTTTATTTATTATAGGTAATAAATAATTTATATAAACCAATTTCATTACAATATTATATTAGTTGTCTCTGCGAATGTGCTAACGATTAGATTGAATGTTAAACCAAATAAACACAAGAAGAGTAAATTACCCTTTATTTGAAAATTTACGAGACCACGCACTCAAGTTTGCAGTTTTTATTGAGGTTCTATTATTTCTAAGGTCATTCATAAACAGTTTGACTATGGTTCTTAATATACGGGATAACATACATTAGATTTTGGCATAAAAATACTGATCCTTCAGTTTTTTGTAAAAAAATGATTGCATAAAAAACATAAATAAGGTAGCAGTGGTGCAAAGTTTTACAACCTGGTGCATCAGATTTTGAAAGAATTTCAATGACAACGTTTATCAGTATAAAAATGTCAATGTTATTTAAAGTCGTTTTCGAAAATGCATGTATGTAATTCTTCGAAAAATAACCCCAAAGGAAAAAAAGTTCTATCAGGTATTGCATATTATTATTCTATAATTATAATTACATAATACTGCATGAGAAGTACACATACAACACTGATCTAACTACACGAGAGCGCGGAGGCCTCATAGTTTAAAGTTTGTGTTCTCCAGCCAGTTCCAGGAGAATGAAGATCTGATTAAATTGTAAGAAAATTTACGTTTTTACCTGTAATTAAGTGACTGAAAAGATCTGATTGTGTGTTTATTATGTAGAATTCAGTGAATATCGTAGAAAATGTGACTGTATTTAGGACAATAAATCCATTTTTGTCGTGTTTCAACTATTTTTAAGCAATGCAAGATTCTCACCATCAACTCATGGATCTGAAAATCTAAAAATGCAACAATCCTGGTCATCGTTGTTATTATTGTTAAAGTTACAATCTCATTACAAAAGTAATACTGGAATGAAACTCACAACCTCATCATTGATGAAACTCTATTGTTGTCAGACGGTTTGAGTTTTGAAAGTATGAGTGTACTTAAAGTGTGAATCTTATCAGAAACTTTGACCAGGACAATATTCAATACAAATTAAAGGAAATGTCCGAAAGAAAATTTGCCAGGGTACTTTGCAAGCCCGGAAGTGCAGCACAAGTTCGTGATGTCGTTTCTAAAGCTGTCCGCAACAAAACAATTTATCAGGTAAGAACAATACATGGTGCTTGCATTATTTATTCATAGCAAAAGTTGTTGCATAATAATATGATAATCATCAGGATTACAGTAGATGCCTTCATTTTGATGTTATCACTGATAATTTGTCAATCATTGTCAGCATAATTTTATTGTAGGTCTTTGTTTTTAAATCTACTAGTTATTTATTTTATGCCGTATCATTCCATAACTCGTAACAATATAGGGATGTAATGTAGGTTATAGAGAAGAATAATCGTAAATAAGTAGATTCTTTGTTGACAAATGATAATCGTTATCGAAAAGAAATATGTAGTAAAAAATTAATGTATCATTATTTTGATGAATGAATTTTTATGACCATTATATTGTGTACTCCTGCTACTAAATAAAACTAAAGTAAGTATATAATATTATACCAGCTACAATTATACCTACTTACAAGTTACAGTATCGTTTTAACATGCGAAAGATAAAATATTTGCGTAGGAGGGAATGACGGATAAAAAAGGAGAAGCGAGAGAGAGAGAGGCAGGGGATTCTCTCACATTATTTGTAACTTCATCCTTCATCCTAGCTTTTTCCTTCTTCGATAAAATGTTCTTCTCTTCTTACATTATGTATATTTGCGTATTTATCATCTATATTACCTATAGATTACGACCACAAACTCGTACATTTTGTATTTATATACTTTCATGCATGTAGGTATATCGTTTTACATACTGAATTTATTAAGCCTCATTAAATATTTTTTATTAGCTCATATTCTTAATTCTTAAGCATGCTCTCAAGCATTGTAATAATAATGTTAAATAGCCGTGATAATTTATTCGAGGTATTGATTTTAACGATCTGCTCAATACTTATAAGTACCTACAACAAGGTATTAGCAGTAATGTATTAGGTATTCAAATTATGTACATATGTTTATGCATAATGTTTATATAAAAATATTTTATTGAATTTTATCCATGTTATTATTTGATATTAGATTCAAACAATCTTTTATGTGAAGCCTCTCACTAACGCTTCTCATAACAGTCGATTCTAAGGCTTCCACAAGACTGTAATTTTCGTAAATGGATTCAAAATTCAAAATATTCTTTGCTATATAATTCATCACAACCCTCGTCACAAAAGTATACATACACGAGGGTGTGAATGTGAATACATCGTATCATATTCTCAAAACTTTTGAATGTATGTACGTGTGTACGTAGCTCAATATGTATAATATGTATTATGATCGTACTGGGTTGCAAATAATAAGAGTAAACAAATTTTTTTTGCAAATGTTTGTACAGCAAATACATGGAACTAATTTGAGAAGGTTATGATAGCAAAGAAGAGAGAGTGAGAGATAATTTTCCATTACAAGATATATGAGACATGACTTTTATTTATTTTCTCAAGCTCCTACCGCGTGTGTGCGTATACGTATAGTGTGACTACAAGGAGATATTGTTCATACACAACGTTTTGCAAAGATGAGTATGTATGGAGTATAGACGCGAAGAGTATTTATGGATTCGATATGGGCTTGGAGGAATGATCAAAAACAATATCCAATATATATTATGTTGGTCTACTATTTCGGACCTTAAAAAAGAAAGATGGGGGAAAATGACTTGTCCAAAATAAACGTATGATGGTTTATATTGCCCTGGTGTATTATTATATTCGTAATTTATTATCGATTTCGACATTATTTATTAATTCTTTTGAACTATAGAAAAACAAAAGAAAGGCCTTCCTAAGAATTAAAGCATTAATTGTGTAGTATAAAGAGCTCGGTAGAACCAGTTTTTGATTTGCATTCCGCATAAACATCTGCATGTGTTTTCATTTTCTATTGCAAATTGTAATACCTTACTCTTGTTTTGGACCTAGTCGGCCTGCGTGTCTAAACGCAAGGATGTACTTACTGTGCATTGCTGAAAGTCGATTTTTAAAATTCGATATTGGTAATTGGTAATAATGTGTAGTCAAGAGGTGTAGGTTAAAGTGTGCATGTATGTATATTATACACACCCCAGGTTGACATGGGAGGTATAGCTAGCTAGACATGAAAAGTCATAATTGAAATTAAATCAGAAAGTTTCACACACACGAGTATGCAGTCCTTTTTACGTATGAAATGATATTCAGAATTATTCTTCAAAAGCTGAAATTTTATTGAGTTAGAGACACATGTAATTGTTAGTACATGTGTCATTTTTTTCAAATTACAAAAGATTCTTTTGACGTTTTGTATTATTTTATGGTATCAGTAACTACACATCCGTATACTATTAGGATATAGTTACTGTCGTAACACAGATAGAACAATATCTAACAATATTGTTAGATATTGTAGTAGGTTGAACATTTGAAATTAGATACATGTAGAAAACGAAATTCCTCGTCAATACATTGATCTCGTGTGATAATATTGTATTTTCCTTTCAATTTCTAGGTTAAAAGGAAATGTTTCATATATATAGATAATATAAAATTCTACTGTCTGCTAACGATGATTGTATCCATGTATCATAGGCATATCACAATGATCAGTGATCATGTCAAGTTTTACTTTTGCAGAAAATAACTCTGGGCGAGAACTTTATAATGTCATACGTTACACCGTAGTTATACCCTAGACCCTAGACTGTGTGTGAATATATTAGAGTCCAAATTATGATTTAATCTGGCAAGCTATGATGTAGGAATAGGAAATGGCTGAAACAACAATATGGCAACAATAATAATAAACTTGTCCAAAGCATAATATTCACATAAATAAATAGTATATAGCCCTAAAACGTATTTTAATCGGCCACATCGAAATTATGATTGTTATTGTCGATTATATTATTGTTACCACAAAGATTCCGCATTCACTATAGTGTTTTTATATTCTGTTGTATAAACAAAACCAAAATGGTGAGAGTATACAACAGTAAGTAACACACAATAATTTGTGTGCGTGAACTTGTTTTTTGTTATTGTTGCTTTTTAGCTATATTGATCTATACGGACACATGACAATACGATGTGTGTATGTACAATAATGTTACATCTTTGACGAATACTCGTAGTAAGTTCCCTTAGGATGTTGACCGAAAAGCGATAAGATATAATCTCAGCTGTCAAAAGTAAATATGATGAGATGCAGTCCTCACACATGTATGTACATTAGTACGTGGATGTGTATGATTTGTGCAGTATGGAAACAGGTTCGAGGTTACTGATGTTCTCTCTCTCTCTCTCTCTCTTTGCATGTAAACAAAGTATATAGATTGTATTATACATATACTCTCATTTATTAATATCACACAATAGTTCTCGACACGATGTGCAATACCTGCACTTTATTTTTTATACGATACACATCCTGTGCTCTACACGAAACGAACACGGCCATTAACACAGTGTTTGATTTTATCTTTACAATTGTTTTATACGGCGTGTATAATTTTCAGTTATTCCTCTGGTAAAGCTTTCGTTCCTCGTTTTTCATTCACTCTTTCATTCATTCATACATGTCGGTCAGTTGAAAATTTAGAGGCCAATCCTGATTAATTTTACATTTTAATAAACAATCATGCGTACGTTGCACGTTATGAACTTTCAGCGTTCAAACTCCCAGGCAGCCTTTCATACAGTCAGACAGTCAGGCAGGTAGGACTAAAGGGTAGAGTTTGGTTTTCAGATATGTTTTAATTAAACTGACGTATGTATAATGCATATGCATATGTAAGCAGCTCCAAGCTTCGAAATGTCTAGATCAATGATGATGATGATTCGAGATCAAGGTGTTTGCATTGTATAAACATAAATTCATTTATTGAATGAAAAGTATTATTCAAAAACTATTCACATGCTGTATTTTGAATTTGAATTGGAAGAGAAGGAATTTCACATGTAGCTAATTAAGAAGTTGGTTTAGGTGAGAGTGTGATTGGTGGAGCGTAAGACGAAAGACGTGTGAAAAAAATGTGAGAATCATCGTGGAAATGTCTGTATTAAGTATGAAGAATCGAAATTTCAAGTTTAAGCCTGTAATCCATAATCTATTCGTTATACAAATACTAATGAACGTTCATAAAGCACAGTATAAGTTAAAAGTCAGTCATCATTCAGTAATAATAATAGAATCGAATTGAATAATATACAAGATTGAAGTCACACACAATCATATAAATATGTTATAAGCAGTATGAGAAAGCAAAATATATTCCATCTATGTAGCTAAACTACAATAATACATAGTTAATGGTGCTAATTTTGAGCAAACGAGCTTTCATTTTATGAAAAGAATTATTTTAGTCATTGTTTCAGGTCAACATATGCAAATACATACAGTGAAGCTAATGATCATACTATCTGACTTTGACCACTAATACACTGTACGCACACTGTAAATATACATGAGTACCTGATTAATTCTTTTACCCATATTATTATCATTTCATAATGATAATAATAATTGAACAACGAAATATGCAACATGAGACCACCATGCAATAATAAAATAAACAAATAGCAAGCAGACAAGAGCTTAAAAAAGTAAGACTTGTAATGAGTATTTGAGTTTTACTTCTACCCACCGCATGTTTTAATAATGTAACAAGTATCGTTATGAATTTTTGTATAGTCACTTGTTATTATCTTTGATTATTCACACGTGATGAAACAATTTGTGCTTTTTATCGGTGGGTTTTTTATACAAACTGTCCTCGTACATCGTACGCATATAGGCCTCTTAAATTAACTTTAGAAGGATGAGGATGATACCTGGTATTTAAATAGTCTGAATAATAAAGATGGATGAACAATGTTGTCAGTAAAAAATTATGTCAAAATTGCTTTATAGAGTGGTAGATTGAAAAGATTGTCATTTTTCAAATTTGAAATTCCATTGAGCAAAAAACAACCAAAGATTTTCATCCAAAGTATTCTGTGTATCCTTATTTTATTATTGCTAACAGTGGCAGGATACCGTTCGTTGTGTATTTTTGTTGTTATCACAATTATGATTGTTATACTTGGTTCTTATTTCTTAGAGTACAATGTATAGGTGTCTAGTTTTCTTCGTTTTTAAGACTTTTGTTCTTTTAAGATCTGGAAATGTTATTCGTTGTATTTTGAATATGAATGTGTATATTTTTTGTCTATTGTTTGTTCGATGTACATATTACATATATGTCACATATATAGATACTACAAGAGTATGCAGAATGACGTGTTTGAGAAGAATAAAAATATAAGCTTCCATTCATGTTCTTATCGCAAATGTATAAAAAGTAGTAGTATAGTTTGCTATTCACACTGGCAGTACAATGAAAATGAAATATAAGAAGGACGTTTCTACGAAACTGCGCGTTGCTGGTTCAGTTTAGTTCAGTTGGGCAGTATATCAATTCATCATATCATCATGAATAAAATAAGTAATAAGTGTGTAGGGCTCCTTCATCTGTCATAGTCATAGTCTGTATATTACTATTATCTTACCTAATAGAAGAAGACGAGTTAAGCAGGGCAATGTTTTAATTTTTTTGTAATACAATATCTAAGTTTTCTTTTGATGTTGTAGTAATCATCCAGTAGAAATAATTTTGTACTTTTGTATTGCATACATATATGATTCTCAGTATTCTGGCCTTTCTTCTTTAACATCTATTGTTGGTACCTGTACTTAATATTGGAAAAGTACTTAATAATATTACCTGTGTTTTTGTTGTTGATGTTTTGTGTTGATTCTGATTGTCTGACTTAATAAAAGAAATCATTAATTTTGAAAAAAGGGTAAATCCATAGCTGTTGAAGTTCTACTTTTTTTAGATATTTCTAACTTTTATGCGGTATTTAAATATGAAATAATTAACCACGCGGTGCTATTTGAAGTTTGTAGACTTAAAATATAGAACTAAAGAGCACCTTCCATGATGTGCTTTGTATATTCTGTTCCACCTGTGATGGGTAATAAATAAGCAGGATATAATTTTATATTCCAAATAACACGACAGTGCTATTTGAAACACTATACTTCATATTTGAATTTAAAAATGTTTGTATTAAAACATTGTATATAGTAGTATAGTTTGACAATTTAATCTGACAATAAGTAATCACATACAACATAATGTGTATCGTCAGCAGTGAAAATCATTATGTGCATATAATTCTATACTACAGACTGATGAGTGATGTATGTTAATACATAATAATATAATGACTTTTACGACTCCCTTTTGTTTTATTGCTGTCGGACATGAACTTTCAACAACAAAGAAACCGTAAACGTATTCATATATACACAATACACACGGTAATGTATACTGCTGTAAGTCGAAACTCTACGTAATAAGAAGTAGAGTAAGCAGCTTTTGTACTTCGGCACTTCTATTGCATACTATACTATCCTTTCTCAGGTTTCATTGTATTGTACATACAGACTGTATGATACAGTTGAAATGACTTGAAACCTCAATGGATATTTAGTTGTCGCATCGACTCCCAAATTGATTCCTGCTTATTATTCCTACAGCTTTCTATATTGAATATTGGCTCTTTGTTTTCTCCATTTTCAATGCGGGGTGTAGGTGTGTATAATTGAAATAATTTAGAGAATTTAAGATTGGATTTTGTCAACATTATAGATAGCAATAGTCATATGAGTACTGAAAACATGCCGTGTTGAAAGAGGAAGTATAATTGTAGATGAAATGTATCCATTGCTAACTTATCTTCATTCTTATCTTTCGTATCTTTCTCATGAGCACATTTATGATTACACTCTCTCCAATACCAATTATTGTCTATTAAGTTTTATGATTTTGATTGAACTACTAAAAGGTAGAATTATACCCTATATGTACAATGTACGTATGCACAATGATGGATGAAGCATAAATGTATTAAGAAAAATCAATATCAAGGATCTCATATGTGCCAAAGGGTTCAGGGAAATGTTTTTTACTCCAAAACATTGTATACACTAAGGTACAAAATAATTTATGCAAGAGACTCGAGTATACAATTTGTTCGAAATACCTAAACTGTATTCAGTCAGATTCAAATCACTATATATTTTGCATATTTTGTTTTGCTGTTTTTTGAGCAGAAATCAAGAGTACGATCAAGTGTTGTATTTAGCTTTAGCCTGATTGCATACATTGAGAAGATTATATTATGTTATTATTTTAATTAAGCGTATAGATTGTTTCTTACCTTACTATTGTATTTTCAACTAAAGAGAAGGAGAAACAATGTAAAACGATCTTTGGCCCATTCATTTCACCTGCATATTGCGTGTGTATGTTTAATGTGTATGTCTTTGCAAAAAGAAAGTAATGAATAGTCTGCACTTTGTACAAGTGTAAGTTTACTGACTGTTCGAGAACCACAGATTGACCATTATATTTAAGAAAAGTGATGAATGATTGGACTTGATGCCAAATCTAAATGCACATTTGTATTATACACACTTATGTACCTATGCAGCGATCATAATTATGTACATTTGTCTCTGACAATTCCTTTCTATCATCACAATGGGAAATCATTATTATTCATGTGTGTATTGATTGCATTTCGCTGCATTGCCTGCTTTGAATTTGCATGTGAATAGTGAGTGTAGTAGTTTTTTTTAAATGTTTAAATTGTTTAAAAGTTTTGTTGTTGCACTACTGTATTTTTATTTAAATGTTGTATGTTATAATAATAATATTTATCCGGTTATTAGCTTGGGCTTTGTGTCGGACGGGTGGACGAATTTTGTCGTCAAGTAAGTTTTTTGTTGGTTCTTTATGCGTTTGTCTACAATTATTTACATCCTAACGTCAGTTGAATGCTCTCACCTTCAGTAGATTTGATGTAATATGCCAATAATTTTAGTTTCGGGAGTACACAGGAAGCAACTTCAAAGGTGAAAATCTTAGAAAAGAAAAGAGCAGGCTTTATTAGTACATTCGATGGCACGTCGTACCTATAACCCTCCTTAGTAGTAACAAAATATAAAATCATGCAGTAAAATCTGTATTGAATATCACGCTTAAATCTTTATTCATTTAGTTTGTAGTTAATAACCAATATGATGGATTTAATGAACGATGTACTGACAGCCAATAAAAATTTCTAAGTACATAATGGTCAATAATAACCAGAATGTGGTCAAAAACTTGCAAAGAGATAAAGAACGATCTCATCAAAAATTATAATCATTTTTTTCTATAAGAATATTCTACGAATTTTCTGGCTCTCTTTCACCATCATCTTCTTCAGCTATCCTTCTATACATACATGTGTAATGTGTGCACACGTAGTTCTTCTTTACAGGATTTGTATGGCAACAGTCAAAGTCAGACGCAGGTATCCGTATTTTACATTAGTTGTGTGTAATGTGCAAAATTTTTAATACAACCAGCGAAATACGAAATCAACAGCTGACAGCCATCCACCTGTGTTGTGTTATGCTGTTGTGGTTGTTCTCTTCTGTTAGTTTTTTTTCAACACCCCATTCTCCATTGGTTGTTTAATAAATAAGTAGTGGAAGTTTAGTTAAGTTGAGTACATTATACATATATTATAGTATAATAACAGATGCATTGTGCATAGATGTTTCTATATAACAACAAAATAATAAATAATATTAACATTGAAAATCTAATGATGATTTGACTTGACACTGCAGAGATGCATGCATACAGTACATTGGCTTGCATACTAATTAATTTGTAGTAAAAGTAATGCAAATGTGTGTTTTTTCTTTATGATTTTCCCATGCAAAAAGTCTGCAAGAGTGTCTACGTATGTAGTATAGAACATAGAATAACATAAGCTAGTTATTTGAAAGGTAGGGTCGGTGGTCGGCTCTGGCTCTCATTTAAAATTGGGATAGATGGATGTGAATTGTGGATAGACTCTGACTATCTCGTCGTCGTTTTTCATCCTATAATACTAATTTAATAGGGAAAGAAACGAAAAGTTATTGATGAGTTACATAGTCACCTAACTACATTTTCTTCGTCGTACAATGAACAATGTACAACCTATTGAGAAAACGATATACGATATGATAATGGTGATATTGTACCTGTAGTTGTATAGTGTTCATCATCAGAAAGAAAGGTCTGACGAGAGTCAGCTGTGGGTTCTTTCTTCAGTCTTCAGTTTGATCGCGCATAAGCCTACTCTACTTATATTAGGTTGTGGATGTGTTTAGAGTTTCGATTGGGATGGTAAATAAATAATAAATATACATGTATATTGCTGTATGTAAGCTTAAAGTTTCTTTTTTGTAATCACCGGTACATTTGTTTTGACTGATACAGTTCCGATACAGTTACATTTACGATGAGTACTTGAGTATGCAATTTATACAAGTTCCTCCGTTTTTCGCATGATGTTTACAGCTTTTATATTGCACACAAACGATGCGATGCACTTGATACGATAAGATACGTAGCTAGTCGATGAACTAATCAAAAAATTTTGTGCTCTAAAGTATAATTGTAATTGTCGATGAGGATAATTTAATGCATTTTCCGTATTTTACTCTTAACGAGTAGTGTAGTCTGTAGTCGCAGTAATGGATCATGGATGCATGTTTTATGATCTAATTTGTATTCAAATAATATGGCAATTGACAATAATTATATTCGTATACTCGTGAAAAACGTGTTTCACGCCATTTCTTTACACATTGAGTGGTGGTGGTGTGAGTGAGTGTGTGCGGAGTAATGCAATGTAGTTCATCAAAATTAAGATTTTGAATTTGAACTAGAACAAGTTCATGGGGGAACCATCATATTGTATCGTCTCACATCAGTATAATTCTTAGGTTGCATAAAATTTTTGAAATGAGCCCACAATTTATTATTATTTTATACAAAACATAAGCTTTGAGTTTTGAGTTGTCGTTTTGGCGTGGTAGCCTTTCAATTCAATGAGCTTAACATTTTGACCAAATTAAATGCTACCGGTGTTTGGGTCAGTTGTCAGTGCTTAATTATTGTTTCCAATTTAAAGCAGTACATGTATGCATATTTCATTTGGGATTATATTATAGGAAGGAGTGTAAAAAGTAAAGGCTGTGCTATCTACACTCCTTGTGCGTGCGTGTATGGCATTGTCAATTGCTGTGGATGAGGGCGATGTGCATACACGCAGGAAAGGCTTTTTTCCTTCCTTCTCTTAAGAAAATACTTTTATTCTACAAAATATTTATTTACTGCTTAACTTTCTGTTTACCTTGAAATCGTGTGCATAGTGCATATATACATATTTTATTGTATGTATATGTGCGACGAAGATGCAACAAAGACGAACAACCAAAATCAAAACCTTGCACTTTTTACGGATGTGGACAGGCGACAGAAGATTTTAGATAATGATTTTCGTTTCAAATAGATGTTTTTTATTTTCTTGCTGTTGTCGGATGTCTTATTGTCATGTATTATGTAGGGAAATGGTTTAGTAAAGAAGAAAGCATGAAGTGTAAGTAACAACACTGTCAAGATGATGGAGCCAAAATTCATTATTTTGTAGTTTGTACCCTGTAATAGAGGTTAACGTGAGGCTTATACCCGTCAACATCATCGTCATCGTCGTGTATTATAGAGCTAAAACTTCCATCGAAACTCGTTTTAAAATTATATACTATGTACATCACATCTTGATTTGATCGTGTGGCTTTTGACGGGAAGAGAAGATGAAGGTGTGTAAATATGTTGTATATGTATGTGTGTGACAGCGAAAAATGCAGTGACATGTGGCTGTCGCTGATGGTTTTTTGGAGTGAGAAAATTACTTTGATATGCATTACATATGTATAAAGTATGTATAATTTTTAATATATTGCTCATATTTGTTATACATGTAAGTTGATACTAGTACTTGTGCGAGTTATATTGAGTATTAAATGTGGGAGCATGTGAGTAAGAAGAAGAATGGTGTCCACAAACATATTTAGGTAGTCGTTGATATAACGTCATCATTAAATTTGAATTTGAATGAAGTTCGTGCCTCGGTGTGCACTTGAGCTTCAAATTTTTCCTTATTTGAGAAACCTACACACGGTGCCGAAGCCAAATGCTTAACATGTTATTGAGAACAATGTATTAAGCATAATTGGGTATTATAGGGTATAGCCGTTCTTTATGTATCGTAATTGTGAATTGTAGTATGTATGTATGTATACATCATCAGACTCCATATATGACATATGACTACTTATATATACGTCTGTGTCACATCCTGCAGTTTATTGTATATAAATGAATGTTATAAAGTTGCCGTCGCCAATTCCTTAACTTTTTGGCCCGACTTTATTGGTTTGATTAAACATCCAAGAGAAGTCACTGGTGTGTTATTAATGACAATGTTTTGTTCACAGTATGTATTTTAATCAGGCATTCCGACAATGCTGACATCATTCTTGGACAATGCGAAAGTTAATACATTTGTTTGCCATTCATACTTTGCGAATATATATCATTTTATCTGTAATCGTAAAATTGATTGTGATCTCGATCGCAATGAACTCCTCAATCGACTTTATTTTAAAATTTCAAACTTCCGTCTAAAAAAATTTGTTTTGTAATTTTAAATACGCACTGCACTGACAATATGTATGTACTTGTATAATGTGTATTTAAAGTCGTTATTGTTAATGAGATGCTTTTGGAAAAGAACCTACCTTAACCTAAAACCTAATTTTGTAATTAATTTGAGTTATTGCAAAAAGAGAGTTATTGTGTCAGAAAGCATAAAAGTGCCCTACTGTTTAGCTATAACTACATGCTACATGTTTCTATTTTCTGGGACTTTTGCGTAGGCATCCGATTATGAGTTATGGCTATCGCTCCCTACAACAGCAATGTAAATGCTGTAGAATATAAAAGGAGAAGAGTTAATGATTTTTCGTTCAATATAAATATTAGTGGTGTTTCAAATGTGCAAGTAATCAATGAAACAAGCAACGGTCGACGATGTGTGTATGTACTGATTACCGATGTTTTTTCCATTTTAGCGTGGTTGACAATGTATGATTTTTGGTGGTGAGAAAATTTAGAAAGAATTGATGAATGGGAAAAGTGTTATTTTCTGACGAATATTCTAGTAATTTGGCCAACGTCATTTGCGTATGAAATGCATTACCTTCTTTCGTATATGGATTGTTGCACATACTTGTATGCATTGTAGATGCGAAATGCGGATGATGAATGGCTTCTTTAGTCTGATATCAGATGTATATCAATAATCGGAATGTAATCGATTATGGATTTTACGTGGGTGAAAACAGGTCTTCGAAATACCGTAGAGAGTAAAATAAAACAAAACACATAATATAGCATTCCATTTCTTTCCTATAAAGCGAAGAAAATCCTTACTCATGTAAAATAAATAGATGGAGAGTAATAATGTCATAAGTGAGAATTATTCTGTTGTGTGGTTTAGGTGCTAAGCGTTCTAAATTCCTGTATTTGTGTATCCGCTTGCATGTGCAAAATCGTTGTTCATTCTATGGTACTGTTCTATTTTATGTGTCATAATGATAGTAATAATAAGCTGCTCCTTTTTTATGCACTTTTGGGTTATATTGCAGTAACGTGTGTGCAGATAAATTGTAAATGTGCATAAGGTTCGTCTACTTTTCTTGTGAAATTTAAAACTTTTGTAGGTGATTGTGTTACGAATTTCTCTGTTACATATTTGTCGTGAAGAGGTTTCAATCCAATATGGCAAATAAAATATGCTAATGTAATCTCAAGTCTCATCACGAGCAAAGTAGTCATTCAGATTATGGTTTAATTCACGGTCTTAATTTAATATCGTATCATACTGTATTATTTTTAGAAGATTTTATCACGGTCGTAGAAAAGACATTATGCAGTATGAGCCTGTTGGACACGGATATTTTGGTTTTGTTTTCACTATCATACTTTTTAAATGTTGACGAGATGGCATAGACAACGACAAACAAATATTATGCATGCATGTATACGAGGACATATGAAAGTGCAACTTTTTAGGACATAGTTAGTTTCAGTTTATTTATTTAGATTAATCTTTAATGTCGTTTTCTCATTTTATTCTGGTTTCTCGTTTTCTCTATTTTATTAGTTTATTTGGAGCTCACGCAATGGCTTTAAAGGGTTGACGTCAATTTTTTTGCATGTTTTTTCAAAATATGCATGGACATTAGTACAATGTACATAGTTTGGCACAAAAATTGTAGATTTCGTACTAAATTTTGTTAGAAAACTCTGCCAAAAATAGACGCTAGGGAAAGCTCATAATCTTAAAAGTATGAGCAGGCTTTTCTTGTGTCTTTTTGTGTGTTTATTACCTTACGCTCTTCTTTATACATAAGAAAGGAATGGTGCATAATAGTGAATACTTTTGATACTTCTCACGTACACAACGATCTGTCATCAAACAGACTGACGTTTGTGATGAGCTCTCTTGCTGCTTATTTAAATAAGGTAATTAGTTTCATTACTGTCTATGATTGTTCTCCAACTAGTTATTTGCCATTACTATGAAATAATATGCAATGCAATAATGGAGCTAAATTAGAATAATAGATAGCATTCTACTTGAATTTTCATGTGCAATATGTGTAACATGTAATGGCAACTTGTGATAGATAAAAACACAAGTTGTGGTGGTGTATAGCATTAAAAACACTTGAGGTGCAAAGAAAACGTGTTATTTTAGTCGATATGTATAATTTCAATCTGCTACTTATTTTTTTGTGCTCAGACACATGCGAAGGCAAGTTTGTTTGTTTTGTCTTGAATATTAGCGCCGGTATATTTTACGGCTGTGTATTTAAGAGTTAATAAGTGTTTTTAATTATCTTTGAACTCCGTCAGCGTGCGTATGTGTGTCTTTGTACATATGCATGTGTACCATATCATGAGAACCGATTGACATTGACTAATGCTTTTTTATTGATTGCTTAGGGAGAAAGTTTTTGATCCGACTTTTAAACAAATAAGATATTGTTCCAAAGATCATTGCTCATTAGCATATTGTACTTGCAGTAAATGTTGGATACTGAACAACTGCACAACGTTTATGATAAGGGAACAGGGAAAGAAATCTTGAGTTTTTAACAAAATTGCTTTTTAATTTCCCTCACATATGGGCAGGAAACACATGCATTCACAGAATTCTTGAAATTCAAAGATTCAGCTGCAGTGATTACCTTCATGAAGAGTTGAAGATTTCTGTAATAATGGGTAAACTGTAAACTTCTACATTTTCTATAGATTTTCAACGGTAGAGGATGGACTTACTTTTTACTTTCATTCATTCATGATGTGATGGATGTGGTACGTCCACACACAATAATAATTGTATTTGCATGTTTGCCTTTGAGCTCATTTGGTGCAACTCGCAATAATGACAATGTTTTCGTTGATGTTTGGCATGAGTTGAATCGTATGTATTGAGCTGAGCCTTTCAAAGTTAAATTAGAATTTTTTTTTCTTAATTAGCACCTCTTTAGTTTTATTCACCTGAAAACTATTTTTTACGCTTTTGCACGCATGTATCAATGTGGAATTTGAATATTGTGAATTTTCTTTTGTGCATTATGTATGAGTGCAATTATTGTGTTTTAAAAAAATTACAGTCGTCATTTCATCGAGAAGTGGCAGCCATTACATTAATAATAATAATGACAATAATAATGAATGAAAAATCACTTAAATTTCGATGAAAATGATATTTTGGTTAATGCTCACATTTTCAAAGTATTCAAATTTCGAATTCAAAAGCAACTGCTCGTGTATATAAATGCGGGGCTGGTTCAGCGTTCAATAGGAGGGGAGAGATGATGCTTCTGACAATTCAGTTCTTTTACCTCAACTTCTTTTTTACTTAAAGCACATCACATTATTGTTAAAATCACCCCTACACGGTTCTCATTCATTTATAGACAGAAATATAAGTATAGTTAAATTACGTGCGACACACGCTTACGAATTTTGTTTTCATTTTCGCTCTAATCATCTGTGCATAATGCAAGCAAGTAACAGAACGGATTTGTCTACATTATATTATTCCTTCATGTTAATCATGGATAATGAGAATGAAAGACGACCGAAAGGGGTTTTTTATAAATGGGAACATTTTTTAGCCTTTGGATAAACATTGCTGAGTGATTATGATTATGAGTATGATTATGCACATTTATACAAAATACATCGATGCTAGTCGAGAATTGGGCTTTGAATTCCTTATGTAGAATGTATCTATACAATCTGAAGAATCTGAGATTATTTCGACTTATTTACAATGATGTAGTAGGTCGCCTTATGCCAAAAAACGGGAAAGCAGGCAAAGTACTTATTGTATATTCACTGTGCAGCAGTCCCGAAATAAAAAATTGCAAATGCAATCGTAGCAACATTTTTTGCGCCTTGTCTAGTTTACTAAATTGGCAAATAATATCCGTAATAATGGATAATATATTTATACGGAAACTGCAATCCTGAGTATTTTTCTTCCTTTGACTTTTGTAAAGATAAATGACAGATTCAATGTTATGTAGTACAAGTACAATGGTGCCTACTTAAAGAATTTTGCATTTTGTTTGTGTGTGTGTACCTTTATGCGAATGAAGAGTAAACTAGTTACTTACTGTTACTGGGTTTATACATGTTATATGAATTATTTATGCAAGTATATAATATACGCATATTCGCGAAACGTGAGTTATGAACGACGACTTCAAGAGCAGCAGATGTACACAGTATGTATAACATGACGTAGCACACGACTTAATTCATAAGTACATGCATATATACATGTGCATAATTGTGATAGTATTAGACTTGTAGGACTGCCTTTACAAGCACACCATTGTCATATCAATACAGTAACAATTATTATTATTGTGCATTAAGCATATCACCCATACAACGCATATTACTCTATGTGTGTGTGTGTGTCTAGTCCATGCACAGCAGGTGAAATTGAAAGAATGCCGACAGAGATTTTGGGTTGCTTCTTCATATTCCTATATTCTTTATCGTATACTTCCTCTCTTTCTCGTGAATGGGGAAGCAACGTCGTGATCTTACTTTTTGATTAGCTAGGTCACAAGTACACATTGCAAAGAGCCCTCGTAAATCTAAAATATTGAATTTTGGATTTCTACAAATGCATGTTGTAGAGATTGGAGACGCACAGGCAGCAATAGTAATGCACACATTCAAAGGTGGTAAATCAAAAATGTAATTTCTAAAATGCATTGTCGTTTTACTGTTTTTTTTGAGGTATGCGTTTGTGTGAAAATAATGTACATGTTTATCTAACGCTTTATTAGATAGAATTCTTACATTATTACAGACAGATAAACAGATTCGTAAGCACATGCTGGCCAAATACTTTCTTTTGGGGTGTGTAGCTTTTGCAGTTAGAAGGGTTTTATCCAAACAAAATAAATAATAAAGTGTTGCGATGTTTTTATGTCATAAGCATGTAGTATGTATGAATGTATGCGTATATGTAGTGTCATGTTTGGGTCATGTCACTTCATCCATAAATTTGAATTGAGCCTTTTATTCATTCGAGTGATTGTGAGAGCTGCTCTATTTCATTCAGTTTTCGACAGTTTGTATCATATTGTAGACATTCAAAGGTACGAAGAAATTGTACCGTTTGTAGCTAATTATGTCATGAAAAATTGTCCTAAAATGGATAAATGTATTGTAATTGCGACTAGAGTCTAGAATCCCTGAGATGGAGGAATAACTTTGTAGTTTTTATTTAAAAAATCAGTCATTGTGGAAATAGAAACAGCGCAAGCAAGGTATTATATTATTTCAGACATATTGAGTGCACGAGTCCATTGACAAAAATTAGAAATGTAGGGAAAAGAGAAACAACATCATATGACATTGCTTTCTCAGCATGGAATTTTGTCTCTTTGACAGAACGGCCAGCAGGGCGCAGGATTATCCATTAAAAGAAAAGAAGTATCTGCTTTCATATGTATAGTCATATTTTTTAGTTTACTGGCATACTGACAGTGAAGATAGAATTTTATGTGTTTCTATGTTTATGTTACAGAGACAGGCAATGGTAGGGATTTCAATGGCCTGTAAAATTGTCTACGTGTGCGGTTATTTTCGCCATCAATATACACATCGTGAACTGCCCAGTTATTCATTTCGCACTTCAAGATTTAATTATTGTCTCGTGTCTCTCTTGGAAATTATTTATGTTATGTTTTACCCCTCAAAAGTTTGTAATATTTTTTGTATAAAGTTGTGGTAAACAACTCTAACTCATTTCACCATATAGAAAATTGAAAGATTGGTTGCAATTAATTTAAAAACGGTGGCTGGTTTTTTTTGTATCTTTTCATGGACTGTGGTGTACTGTATTGTGTACAGAAGGTTTCTGTTTGCACATTCTGTTGCATTTGTTTTAAATACAATAGATGATCACCAAAGTTAATAGTTTTTTAAGTATGTGCTAATAGCAAGGAGATGCCTTGATACGCATTATTTTTTATCATTAAAAGTTTCATGCTAAAAAATGGTTTATAAGCCTTGCAGAAAATTTCCTTGACAGTAGAGTTTAAGGATATGTGTGGTAATACGCAAGAACATTTCTTTTTATTAGAGTATAATGATGGAATGCGTATATAGTCTGCGGATTTTTATGTTGTATAAATGAATACTTGCAAGTCGTCTATGTTGGTGATTTGAGGGCATCTGTTTTGGGTATATATGTGCGGATCTTATAGGAAAGTCTCCTATTGGTTGAATCTTGAATCTGAATCTCTGACGTGTATAATACCTCATGTGTGTTTGTATTACCTAGCTCCATACTAATCCTAATCGTAGCATAGTTTTCGGCTTGGTAAAGCACGAAGTTGAACAGAACATTATATTACAGGAAAGTAGACTCTTCTTGAACATTGAAGATACATAGATTGAAAAGAAGAGGGAAAAAATTAAGGAAGAGTAATACATACTTAATAAACTGGTGTACATAAGATACAGATAGATAATGTAGATACGATGATAATGATTATCATAATAATACATGCAGTGCATTGTTGTTGTTGACTTTTTGGCAAGATGGGATTTTTTACAAGTAGCGGATAAAAAGAAAAGGGTAATGGCTGCATGTACTCATTTTACATTTTACTATAAAAAATATACTTTGATGCATCAGACATTAGACTTTAGACGACGGAGAGAAATCATCTTTAAGTCGACGATTAACTCATGTTTATTTGGAAACACACGTTAGGAAGAAGGGGCAAGCTACTAGATAGTAAATAGTTAATAATATATTAAAATTTGAGCTTTTTTGCCGTATGTGCTCTTCTACATTTTTTTACTTCCTGGCCTTGCATTTTTGTGCACTTTGGTTGGTAAATAACAGGTATAAATAAGTGGGCTTTTAGGATTCGGATTTTAGTGGGTCGTCTGTCTTCGTCTTGTTTCGTTGTTAGTTGTTAGGCACAGAAAAATTTGGGTTAGATTATTGTTTCCCTTGTGACTAGTCTCTTGTCTCTGTCGTACATTGTAAACAGAAGACGTTTTGTAAAGTTGAAACGGAAATAGTTTTTTTTCCTTCGTCCTCTTTGGGCTTTGTCTATTATGGAATGGAAATGGACTCTAGCTGACATGCATGCAATGTATCGCTTAAGTTTAAACATGAAGGGGAACAAGAAGAACAAGATAAATTTATTTCATTCAACATTCAATGAGTAAAAGAATGCATACAGCGTTCATGTGAGCGTGTTGGTCTTCACGGCGGAAATCCAAATTTCCTCGCCAGCGCATTAAACTGAGGTGTGTGTGTGTTAAGACTTGTATAAAAATGTTCTGTGTGAGTATAATTGTATAATGTACTTGTATACACACTCTTACGGTAGTTAGCACTCCTGTTATGTATGTGTATCAAATAGAAAAAATGTACGTAGTATATCTTATCCAATTCATGTGTGATGCGATATATAGCTATGCACAGAAATATTCTGTAGTTGGATGGATAATGAAAAACTTTCAAAATAAAACAAGACATTTTCTTATGCCTTTTTAGATTGATACATGTGGACGTTTTGATGAATTCTCGAGTCCACAAGACAAGATTAAAGTGTAAATTGAAATGTCAAATTGTTTCATCACTTGGAATTAGAGTGAATTAATATATGTACCGCTAAACCATGTCATTTGTGTAAATGTGCAGATTTTTTACTGTCAAGTAACTTACAAACTGTATTTACTGTGCATAAAGTTTACATATAATGTCGGTTTAGTTGGGTACTGCGTACCTATATGTTTTAGTCTTGAAACTCATTCTTTCTTTATTGGAATAGGGAATCCGATATAAATACCTTGTGGGCTCCACACACATGGACAAATAGATCCTCTGCACTATCCCCCTGTCTATTATTATTGTCCAAAACTTTGTCTTGTAACGGTTAATGACGAAGTCTATTTTTTCCACGGGCTTGAGAACATTACATCCGGTGGACATCACCCTGTGTTTTGCTATTGTTGTGTTTTGTGTGTTGTGTGACTTTGACTTGAGTTGCGTGGATAAAAGGTTTCAAGATGTTTATAAGTTGTGTTCTTTTTGTTCTACGCTGTGTTTTTCCCCTTTTTTTAAAAGGGATAAAAATAAAGTTTAAAAATGCTTTGTTAATTATCTCATGTACATAATATATTAATAACATAATGAGTTAGATTTAAAGTAGAGGTTTGAAGTGCTTGCATGCATATAAGTGCTAGTGCATAAAAATGTATAAGGTTCTAGTGTGATTATGCTCATTTTTATTTCCATTTCCCTTAAACTTGGGAAGGATTCAAAAATTATGAAGGAAGATGCATAATGTTTAGCTTGAGTTTCGATTTTGCTTTACATTCAAGTCTACAAATATAATAAGTAAACATATACATATTATTAACAATTATGCGAATTGCAGTTAGATGGAATTTAACGTTAGCTTTGGTTTTTACTTTGGCTGATGATAGTAATTTGTAGTTGAGTTTATTGCTTTATTTATACCGTAAAATAGGAGTTTTGAGGCATGGTGCACAGAATTGTGGTAGGCACAAACATGTAATTGCAATGGACCTTTTATGGGCAAGTTAACAGGATAGATTGAGTTTCATACCGCCCACAAAATCACATTGTGATGAAGACGTTGATGTCGACCGACGAACCAACCATTCCTTCTTCGTTCTTCTAATCAACTTCAGAAAAACAGTCCAGATTAAGTACGGTCAGTTATGTCGTTCTGCTTGTGGCCTTTAATTGTTTGCATATAATAAGTGCCAAATGGCCGAGATGAAGTTGACATAGAGCATTGTACTTTATTTATTCGTTTAAACTGGAAATTTCATTGAATTAACTTGTAAACGTTGACGAGACATGTGAAGCTGCTCTACTTTATACAAAATTTGCAGTTCGTCACTTTTAAGAAATATTCGCAACAACAAAGGGGGGTTTAATGAAAACCTAAATGCTCAAAAGGGAGCCTTAGAGCATACGTCTATTAGAAAGAACTCTTATGTGATTTTTTTGGCGTAATTCATTAACGAATCCTTTGTTTTTGTTGTGCATGATGAAAAATTATTCTAAAGTAAATTATAAATTACAGTCAGTCAGCACCAGTACCACAATGCCTCGTCAAACTTGTCAGTCTTTAGGTTTTGCGAGAGGAAAGAGATAAACAGAGAGAGAGAGAGAGGTGAAGGATGAAAAAGACGGTGTTTTGAGATAGATGAGAAAATTGAAATGACGCATCTTTATTAGAGAAAGAAAGAACGAAAGAGAGGACTGTTAAATTCAATCTACCTATTCAAAAGTCATTAAATGGATACGATTGATGTCAAATTCGTGGAATACATCCAAGTTATGATTTTTGATTGATACATGTACATGGTGCAGGCAGGAGATGAGTTGATGAGATGAAATAACAGGTAGATCGATAAACTCCAACTGCATGGATGAGAAGGAAAGTTGATCAGATAAATAGCAATTAGTTTGTATTTGTATTTTTACGTGCCATCGTATACCGTCTAATGAGCCTTGGTTCGTTCCTCCTCTACTTGCATAAATAAATAAATAAATTGTTTTGATCGTATCGTATAAACCGTATGAACGATGATACACAAAGAACAAAGTATACTGTATTTTTTTAAATGCATATTTGAATTTCATATCTGATCTTACGACTGAGAAAGAGAGAAAGAAATGATGTATAGAATCAATTGAATGTCATTCTCTTTGCGTGCACTACACTCATTTATTTATTCACCATTCGCTATTAATTGTTGTGAAAATTCATATTCCACTTATGTTGTTATTATCCAACTTGCTGACTTGATGTTGGAGCATCGAGGATTGAGTGTTTCTTGAAATT
Source organism: Sminthurinus bimaculatus (assembly GCA_034698285.1). NCBI lineage: Eukaryota > Metazoa > Arthropoda > Collembola > Symphypleona > Katiannidae > Sminthurinus > Sminthurinus bimaculatus. Next base: position 18,049 of record JAQIVE010000320.1, on the reverse strand, counting down.
ATGCACAATTATGCGAGTAAAAGCTGTAAAAATTAAATTATATGTATATGTAGTAAAGGTATCTATGTGTGTGTGTAGTGTGTAGTGAGCTAAAGAATTTCTAGTTCAGTAAAAAAAACAGTTAGTTTCTATTAGTTTTTTCTCTTGTGTTTCTAGTATACATACCTAGTGTATTTTTCGCTAGTTCATGTATAATATGAATTGATGTATGGAATATGGAATTTAGATATGTGTATAATTGACAAGGACAGTCAACAATTGTGTGAATTTGACAGCGTCCATTTACACACTAAATGCTAGATGTGACTGGCGTGATACTCCTCAATTGTAACTTGTAACTTGTCTCTGATGCATATTATATGTAAGAGTATGAAAGCACCATCGTAATAATTGTCAATCTCTAATATCTCATGTTTGAGTGCGATCACTGCAGTTTTATTGACATAAACAATCATTTTATATTTTCTCGTTCAATTACGATTGTGGTGTAGTTATCTAAATGGCATAATTAGTGTGCGTTTTTCCACAGAATGCAATGCGGAGTATTTAATATAGCATTCGAAATTCTGGGTGATATATAGCAAAAACAATGCATGTATATAAATGTATTTATCCGCTCTTGACATATGTTTTTACGTGCGAACGAATTAAATTATGAACTTGAGCACAGTTGCATTTTTTCACACCATATTTTATTTATCTAAACACTAATAAACAAGGCAGTGAACAGATAGAAGTGCAATGGGTGTAAAGGATTGTTTGTTACTTGCAATAATTATCTTGATTTCCATCGGATGTAGTTAATTTTAACTTTGCTATTACACTTACTTGGTGATTTCTACAAATTATTTATGAAAAGAAACATAATATTCAACTGCAATTATGTTGCATTATAGAATCCTTAATACAATGCTTATTACTTATTACCGTTTACCGATTTCTTTTACCCCTTTGCAATTATGTTGATTTCTAATGTCAAATGTTAAACCATTGATTTGCTTGGTAGACATTTTTCTAATTTTGGCAAACATAATTTTTGTAACTAATTTAACTTCTCTTTTCTATAATTGTGTTGAAAACTTTTATTATCTATTATTGTATTATCAAAATGGTATGTACTAATGAGGATTTGTAATAGTCAATATACTAGTCTATTTGAGGCAGCCAAGCAAGCAGCAAATGTTGTAAGCTCAAGCAAGCTGTTTGCATCTGCCTACAATTAGTGATTTACTTCGTCTTATCTTATAGTATTGTCTTATGTTTCTTTATATTCAACTTGGCTTCGTAAAACCTGATACAATATGGACGAGTTGGATAGAATTTTTCAATGAAAAAACGGAATATCGTATGAGGAAATGATAGTATGCAATGATATCACGTATTTATTGTTTTTGTCTCGTATTATGAACTTTACCACGAACCACAATGAGGCGGAGAGGGCAAATTATGTAGATTAAGGAGAGCTCTATATTGAATCTGTGTGAGTAATGGTAATGATACAAAACCACCCTATGTTATAACTTGTTATATCGTGTAGTTACGCAAAATGATACAGGAACACTTGTCATTCTTAGCAATGATATAACACTACAAAATTACATTTTTCATACTGTCTGAACATTTTTTAAATCAATAAAAAATAAAGAAAGAAACTGTAATTTTCTCACGCCTCATATTCATATTCTTCTCATACACAGTTATCTGCTTACACTACTTATTACACAACCAGGGATTGTGGTAGTTGAAATCAGGAAAATAAAAAAGCTTTGGAATTTAATTTAGTATGTATACTAGGTTACGTACTAGGTTACGTACTAGGTTACGTGACATCTGACATATCACATCATTATGTATAAAAATGTCTCACATTCCACACTCTGCGTATTTTTGTGAGCTGGACACAACCTTTATTTATGCACAAATGTTGTCTTTTAATCGGGAGCTTTAATAATGTTCAATAAAACTTTATTTACATTATGTAAAACTATGGTGTCCAGAAAATATAGATATAATTTTCTCCATTTTTATGTATAACTATCAGAATCAGTAACCTCAACGAGGGCTTCTGGCAGAAGCCTTCTGCCGACATTTTTCCGGTGAATAAATCGTGTGTGCACGTTAATAAAGTTAAACAAATAAAGAAACAGTACTTTTAAACTGTTCAATTACAATGGAATACTGTAATTGCTTATTGAAATTCGCCAAGAAAAAACTGCCCTCGTGATTTAATCAAATATCGAACAGTATATTATAGTAATAACTCTGCACAAATCAATTTTTATCATTTATATCCATGAATTTTAGCACACAGTGCACTATTAAATATAGCTGTACTTCGTACGCACACGCATTCCTATTACTTTATTATACGCTCAGCTGGTTATATGCAAATATAAAAGGAATATTTCTAATTTTTTCTCCTTATTAGTTAGGTAATACATGACTTGATATGATATGATATGACATGGTACGATGAGATTCGCAATGATCTGATGTGATGATAGCAGTCTGTTTTTATGTCTTGTTGAATAGGTGTAAAAACAAGGCAAGACGAGTGTCCGCATAGTATAGGGTAATAAACTTGGTCTTATCCCATGTTCTACTCAAGTTTGTAGCCGTAAACTTACCAACAATAACAACAACACAACTAACCGTCTGATATGATATGATATGAAATCATCATACAGTACATTGCATTAAAATTGTAATACCATCAACCATGGCGTAGGAGATTGACTTGTTTTTTATTTTCTCTCTCGTCAAAATTCAAAGTCAAATTCCATAGGTTTTCATTCATCTACGTGCATACATATTTCATGATTACGCGACCCATAACCTTAAGCAGGACAAAGTAATACTTGTTGTATTAGGAGTGAGATGTATGTGTGTGTGTATGGAAGCATCTTGAGTTAAGATGGAAATTTTCAACAAACGACTTGTAGAGTCGATGTCAGGAGTTGGTTAGTTAAGTGGCTATATTTGTACCGAGATGCGTATATATGTACATGGAGAGTCCTTATGCTCTGCTCTGCTCACCGTTGGGCAAAAGAACTCAAGAACTTGAGAATATTGTACAGCAATTTTGTACAAGTAATAACTCACGACGTTGACTCATATAATCAGTTCAGTCTGAAATAAAAAGGGGAATAACATGTTGTTGATGCTGATTATCCCTCTAATAGCACAGGAAATAATACATCAACGAAATAATACTACTATTAGATACTTACAATCGAACAACCCAACTACAGCTTGTTAAAGTATAATAATAAGGATAATAATGAGAATGATGATGGTTTCAGGGAGTGAACATCATGTTTTTTAATTGCAATTGAAATCATTTTGTTGAAAATGTCGATGGAAAACTGGTATTGATGTTTGTATTGAGCATTGGACATTGACTATTGACTACTTTGAATAATGGATTCTGTTTACCGAGTTTCGAGTAAAAAGAGTCAATTTGTTCTTTTGTATGCTTCCATACACTAACAATGTGTATAAAATGGAAAATGCCAATACTTTTTGGGTGCTTAGTTGTTGCATCCGTCTTTTGTATGGTAAGCGTTTTTGTGAGCGGATGGAATGGACAAATGGATGCAACATGAAACTCATGCGAGAGCATTTAACTAGTGTACAGTGTCAGTCAGTCATTGTGTATTCGTATTTGAGAAAAGTATTAGCACTTATTGGTAATCAGTAAACGTTTGAACGTTTTCACTGTAATATCTCATCCCTCACGTGAATTCAGAATGAGAAAACATAATAAAATGCATGTGTGCATTTACAATAAACGCAAGTAAAAAGGCATAAGGGATAAGAGATGAAACACCTGAACTAGTTGTTAGACTGAAAACCCACATTTGACATTCATTCACGGATTTCTTTTTACTTCCACTAGCTGAAGCTCCAACTATACTTTGTACTTTTACAATAAAACGAGAGAGTGATTACTTACCAATACTTCCAGGCCTCGTGCTAACTCTCTCACGCAGTTTTGTTTTTGTTATTTTGTTTTGTTTTATTGTGTGCTCTTGCACTTGTCATCTCTGTCTATGCAGTATGCACAGTATTTTGCAGGAGAGAGAGAGAGAGAGAGAGAGAGACGAAAAAACAGAGTTAAAAAGATGTGCATGATTTTAAGCTTAGTTAGCTCGTCTTGAAGCGAGTGCATAGCGCATATAGACGAGAGGGAGAAAAGAAGCAAGCATATGAGTGTGTGAGTAAGTGCGAGTGAAGGGGGATTATGACTTACTTGTTGTACGGTTGAGGCACTTTTTTCACTCGCCGTCTCGTGTTTCCTTTCGTTGAGGCAGTTGTTGATTGCTTCGAAAGGAAGAACAACTTTTTAAGTGACGGCTCTCCCATTTTAATATCATATACAATCACAATATGGATTTGATAGGATTTGAATTCAAGTAACTGTGTGTGAGTGTCTTGTTCAAGTTGGATTTGGACGTGCAGTGCTATATGACATTGTGTTTATGTGCTTTGTGTGCATTTTTAATGGAAAATGTAGTTTGAAATTAGTTGAAGTTTTCATTTCATTTTCTAGAAATGTCTAAATGATTCACAAAGTGCGTGCAGATTGATTTTCTGTGAAAATCCTTGTTTCGAAATATTGTGAAGGGCTATATTTTAATCCGAAAAAATGCCGTTTGTTACTGTGGTGAGTCTGGGAGCTTCGGCGGCCAGTGACTATATTTCATCAGCAGTCCGAGCAAATATTATTTGTGAAGGAAGTGGAAAATCGACATTAACTCGAATTCGATCTGTGTGTGAAGATGAGATTTATAATGACATTTCACAGAGTCCGCATAATAACCACAATAGTCACAATAATAATATTCGAACTATAGGTTTTAGTGATGGAGTTTCTAAACTCTCCATTACGAATAATAGTAATAATAGTAGACATAGCAAAAATCATGAAGGGAACGGTGAAGTGAGTAGTGGTAGCCGTCGAAAAAGTGTGAGTTTCGTGGATTTGTCATCAGTTGGAAAATTATCGATGGCTCCTCCTTCGGAGTCTGCCGACAGCTGTTATAGTTCGGGTTCAGGATCCTCAAGTTCCAGTGCATGTAGTACAGTGTGTGGTGGTCCCTTGAATTCAAATGGAGAGACACGGGATAGAAACCGTGATGTGACCGTGTGGTGTGATAAAGTTTATCAAGGGAAGGAAAATGGTCATTGTTTGAACTCTGGCAATGGAATTAGTCAAGGAAAGGCAACTGTGTGGAAAAGTTGGATAAGGAATAAGCTGAGTTTGTCCAAAAATGGAAAATATTCATTGGCTGGGAGTTTGTCTAGCTTGAACCATTTTGGGATTAAAGCGGTAATTATGTTTAAAATACTTTTATTTTTTGAGGTATAATGATACTTTCCAAGAAATATGAAGAGGAGGTTTACTTCACTAAGAATTACTAAATTACTATATTGAATGATGCATCAGGATAAGGAGTTTGTTTAGACTACGAAACACAGTAGAATTGTGCTCATACGTTTGGGTGATCAGTGATCAGTGCTAGTTATATGTATATAGAATGGAGAAATTTATTGAAAGTGCTCTACGTTCAATATTTGGTGCGATTATTATGTGAACATGTCAATATATTGGGTACACATTATTACGCTTTGTAAAATTGATGGTTTCAGTTTACGTTCGTAAGTGAAACCTTTCATGTTAACAGCATTCCAAAGTGTGTAACTGCAAACATTAAGAATGACTTGTTTCGTACCTACTGTACTGACAACTACAACCAATTTCATGAAGTCTTACGTTTACCAGACTGCTGATACAATATACACATATGCAGCAACTTGGTGCATCAGTCAAAAATATTTTATGTGAATGCATGTATTATTATGTACAAAGAAGTATGGGAAAGGGTAGCTTGAAACTTAAAATTACATGCCGTTGATATTGTGCATGTTCCACGTTTAGTTTTTGGTATCAATTACAGCTTCAGGTGTTTGTTTTTTACTTGTCGAAATTTAAGCAGCAGCAATGTTGAACCCTCTGGAGTTGGATTATAAAATATTTGAGAATATTTTAGTATAAATTCTTAATATCTTACAGACTCCGTTTCTTTTTGCATATAAGAATCATATTTCGTTCTTAGCTCTTAGGAGCTAAAATTTTGTGATTATTTTACAACTTAAATTGGTAGAAATTCTTTCCATAGCATGACACATGAAATGGGACAATTATATAAATATGCTTTGTCGAACATTTCAACTATAATTGAACGGCCACTATTATGCATTATTATCTTGGCTTAAGCGACGCGTTTCAAAATTTACTATAAAAAGCCGTAAATGATACCTACGATAATTTTAAGTAGTCGTAAAGTAACTCTTAAAGAGTTCGCAGAAATTTGACATTCTTCAGAGTACAAGAGTAACAAATTCTATTGACGTGTTTATAATTTCGTCTGAATCCTTTTTATGTAAACAACTGGGAATATTTCCAGAATGCAAACATCTCAGACCGTCTTATATTACACAAAGTATTAGTGTGCATTAAATTTTCAGAAATAAAATAAAATACTGCATAGCCCTGTCACTATTTACAATTTACAAGGTAGTAGGAAAGAAATAATGAAATTCAATGTGTTCATTTCTACATTACCTGTTACTCGAGTGTCCAATTTCCTTTTTTATATGGTTGAAAACGATGTAAGTAAATTGTGAATTGTGGTTGTCAATACGGATTATGGATGCAAAGGATAGCTGTAAGTTGTAAGTATATGCGAGAGTTTAACTTTTAGGATTTATTTTTATGCTCAGCTTCAGTCAGAGATATCATGCCAGCTATAAGATTCGGCGACAAATCTTTATTTATTCAGAGTTTTAGTGATTTTCTATGTATTTATGTATACTTACTTACGATGAAGCTTGAAGATTTGAAAGTTAAAGGTGCCTGTCTTTCCGTTTATCTATAATAATTGAATTAGTAAAGAGCCTAAGAAGAGAGGTGTCTAATGAATGACTGAATGCATAAGTAAATGAACCATATCTATATACATGTGTGCACACGGATAACACTTTAGGCATTTGTTTATTTGTTTTGTATTTAGTTGTATGCGTATGAAAGCAAGAAGAAGCAAGCATTATCATCATCATCCTGTTGTGTAAAGTGTAAAGAGAAAACATAAGTCTTATTAGGAAAAGTAGAGATTTCATGCTTGGAAGTAGAATCAAAGGAATCAAATTATAGCATTAACGCAGGTGGAATATCAAAATGAAATGCAATCAGGAATGACTCGTATCGAATATAAATAAATAAAATAACATGTGTATTAAACTTTGTTTGTTTGTTCTTTTTTCTTGCAGAATAAATCACTTCTTGTGGATTACATTACAGAAACCGAATGCTCAACTAGAAAGTATTATGTATTGAATAGAATTCCTAATGAAAATACAAATTTAGAAAATAGTCAAGAGATACTCTGTGACATCCAAGACGGTTGTAACCTTTTTGTTCGAGAATGTTTAAAAACTTATTCTACCCCTTTCCTGGAGCTGCAAGATCATCATCAATTAGATGACGAAGATGTGGTTGACTCGAATGGATTTCCTTCCCCGAAGAAAGACAATAATAGTTCAAGCCTTCAAATTCCCAGCTTAGAAGTCACAACAACAGCAGCAAAAAAGGCCCCTGATTGGTTTTGGAGCAGTTGGAATCAAGCTCGAGGAACGCAACTGGATGAAGCTGGAATTGCTTTAGAAGGGCGAGTAGTAGTGATTCACAAAGAGGAAAATCTCGGTGATCGTTTCATTCAAGTGAAATGGGATGATGTGGAAGAAAAATTTAATTTTATTGTTTGGACTTTGGAGGCTGGACGAAATTTCGTATGTAAAGTGGACTTGAATGATGTGGACTGTGTTTGGCACTCTGAACATAAATTGACATTAGATAAACACCTTGTGCTTCATAGTGAGCAACGAAAGGGTTTGTTGAGAGATTTGTTTGTGATTTGTTCGGAATTGGGTTGTTTTGAAAAAGCATCGTATTTAGCATCATCGAGGAATGTTGAGCGAGTGGATAATATTGTGGGGCTTTTCCAGCACGTTGCGGTGAGTAAAGATTAAAACTGTTGTTGTTGATCTACAATTTATATGTATGCGTTTTTTCACCAATTTATCATATGCACAAGTACATATTATGTATTTTTTATTTGATTGTCTTTTTCCCCAAGAGTTTTAGGGAGTAAAATAGAACTGTCCATCAGACAGTCAGTCAGACATTCAGACATGAAAACAAATTTTTCTCAAACTTGTTTTGATTGACAAGGCTAAAAGAAGAAGCCTAAAGGAGTTGAGTTTAAAAAATCGAAAGTTATGCATTTTTGTACTGTACATATCATCGGACGCAGCTAAATTTTGTTTTTGTTGGACTCTTACGTTACACTTTGTTATGTTATTCGCATACGCATATACATACATGCACAAATAGATAAATAACAATCAGACAATGTGTGTAAAATATGATTGGGTTTCTTTTGGGGATCTTTTATATTTTTGAAACAAACTACATGTAGTAGATATGTGTAAAAAGTAAAAAGTTTAGGAGGCTTTTGATTTTGTTTCAATGTCATTTTGTACGCAAACGAATAGGGTTAGTGCACACTTATATATATATATATATATATATATATATATTTAGAGCCGATAAATGGGAGACACGTTACAGTCAAACTGAGTTTGATTGGCATTGAATTCAATCAATTCAATTGAATTCATCATCGTTCTTTCGTCATTTAAGTTTATGTACATATGGGCATAGACGTATACGTATGGACACCAACAAAGGGTCATAAAATAGAAGAAAAAGTTTTGTAAAAAATGTCTAGCTATGATGTTTAAAGTTATGAAATATCATTACATATATCAGAGCTCTAAATACTCCCGCTTAATTACTTGATATTATGGCTATTAAATAATTTAAGGGTTTTGTGTGTGTACACACATTTTCAAAAATAATTGTGAGCAAGGGGAGAAAAATGCAATGCAGAAAAAACAAACAAAATAGCACAGTATGTAAAAATGTTCAATTTTTTTATAGAACACAGTCTACTGTATAGAATATAGAACAATAAAAGTAAATAATGCAGTCTTTGATGTCTGAATGTTTTGATACTTTGATGAAAAAGTTTCGAAAAAAGGTTTTTTATGTATGGACACAAATACTAAGGCCATATATGTCGAATATGAATGGTGCATATAAGAAAAATATAAAAAGTAATTACATATGTATGTATGCACTTTAACTTTAAACATCTTTATCAAAAAGTTATTCAATAAAGATTTATGTATGCCGTCAATCAAGATGATATTTTTTAATTATTTTTTCGTGACAATAATTTATGAGGTTTTTTTTACATATTTCAGGTTGAACTTTCGTCGTCCAGTGATAAAAAAAGCAACGTTAAATCAATAGGAAAGCCTAAAACTCAAAGTCCTACGTTGTTCAGTTTACGATTAGACTGCTTAGAATTTCGTTTAAAAACTGAAACAGGAACCCCGATTGAGCCTTATTATGTAAGTTTCATGTATCAACATATTATTGACAAACATAAATAATTTGCCCATAATATTTTGCACAAAACGCTTTAAAGTTTGACATTGATTGACACTGAATCATATTTAGGTACTTATTTCACTCTTTGATGTTAAAAATGGGAGAAAAATCACGGAAGACTACCATTGCTCTGTTGATATCCGCGGAAAAGTGGTGGACAATAATAAGGTAAAGTGTCATTTATATTGTTATTATTATTACTATTTTGGTTTCTTCTTCCTTGTAACCTTCTTGTTTTTCTATACAACACCTAACACCTAGTGAACAAAAAGTAAACAATATGAAAATATGTATCCTGCATGAGACACTCAGGATTTAATAGGTATAGCATATTATTTCATTGAAAAGAAAAGGGGATTTTGTGTCTTTAGATTTAGAGATAGATTATAGATAATGCAGGCAAGTATAGCCTAGAGAAAAGAAGAGAAAAAAACCAATGTTTGTCTCGCCACTACTATTTTTTTTGTTTACTTGAAAGTTATCAGGCGACTGAAAGGTGTGTCGAATTAATGAGGGTGTAAATAACTTTCATTGGTTTCATTAGAGTTGGAGTTAAAATTAAAGTCTTTGCATTGTTTGAATGAATAGGCGATATTTCGAGTGAGTGAGGCGAATGAGCAAATTTATGCTGTGGTACGAGTGGAGAAAACTTTACAGGCTACAGACTCTGATGTTTATTTGAGAGGTAATCCAGATGGGAAGACAGGAAGCCGAATCTCTAAAAGTGTTTTAAGCTCTCCCTTGTATTCAACGACTCAAAGGTTTGCCTTTCTTCTTCATTCTTATTGTATTGTAGTTTTACAGCAGCATGTATACAAATATATTTAATACGCTTTCTGTAATGTAACAACATGTGTAGCTAAAAATGACCAAAGAAAATTATTTTCCTTTTGCTTTTTAAATAGCATTCTATAAAATAAAAAAATAACTACCAACTTTTTATATTCATATGATATGATGTTAATGCATGTGTTATATATTTTACTGTTGTTAAAACTATTGATAATGTGTGAGACGTAAAAATTTTCAGCTTGTTTAATACCGGTATCGTAATGTCATTTATTAGGTATCGTATGCCACTATGTTGGTCTGCTCGCCCAATCTTTCGTAAAACGGTCAGTCACGCCTCACAAGAAGTTGAATACACTTTAGACACGGAAACTTCTTTTAGTCCATTTTATAAGCATGACAAGTCGTGGGATGAAGAACTTATCAAGGTTTTGGCGGAGATAAAGAAACCTGAAAAAGTATCAAAGCTCACACTAATACCCGGAGTTTTGAAAGTATCATTGGATCCGATTCCCCCGGATCAAGTTGTAGAGTTGACGAAGAATAAAGAAACGTCCACCTCAATCATCGAGTTTCCTTATCATTCAAGTGAGAACTTCAGTCGTTTTGTGCATAATCTCTACGTTTATCCTGTTCAAGTAAATCTGAATGCTCTGGGAGGAGGGAAGATAAGAGCCAGGAACATTTTAGTTAGAGTATTTCTACGCTCAGAAGATGATATTGATGCATCACGTAAGTTTTTTTATGTATATTTATTTTCGTATTTACTACGCTTCGAAACATTTAAATTTGTTCATGTTTTATGAGCATGAAACGGTGATGTCCTTTGTCGTGAAGCTAAGATATAAAGGGTATAATGATAATAATTTTGAAATGAATGCGCAATGATGATTCTCTTACCCTTTTTAGCATTGGAGCCGTCCCCAGTTGATGGAAGAATTGCAACATATGTGTTACATCATCGTACAAATCCCGAATTTTACAGGTATTGTAATAACTAAATAACGCTATATTGAGTGAATGATTTAAGAGACGCATCTAATGACTAAACTCAGAATGATGAATGATTGCATGATGATATCTTTATAAAACTTATTCAAAATTGTATGTTTTTAGTGAAATCAAGTTGGAACTGCCCGTCGCTCTTGATCCCAGATTACACCTCCTTTTTCAATTCCTCCATATATCTTGCTCCTTTGATAAGGTGGGCAAGCAAGTGGAAAATATTATAGGGTATAGCTGGATTCCACTGTTAAACAAATTTCGTTTTCTGGGAGGAGAACATATGCTCCCTATAGCTATGTCTCTTCCTCCAAATTACTTATCTATCATGCCATTGGGACTCGGAAAAGGGGTAAGTGAAAAAGCCCGTTACCTTATTTTAAGTTATTATTATTATCTAATACACCAGCCGTATGGGCAGCTATTGAGTGGTTTGTGTGTGTACGCATCTATGTCGTAACTCATATATGTGTAGCATTAAAAGAGAATTAGATAACAGGAGGAAGATAAGGAACAAATTCACGAATGCATGTCGAGGAATGCCTTTTCCCCTTGAACTTTTATGTTTATTACATTCGTTAAGGAGAATATTCACCTCTTGTGTGCTCATCAGACAGCATGATGATTATATACATGTAGATTCGACAACCCTTTCAAGTAGTGGTCAATGTTACTGTCCCGTAGTATATTTATTTATAATTCAAATCCATTTTTATTCTTGCAAGCCAACGTTACGTTTGTAAATGCATGAAAAGGGTTATCGTTGTTTTATTGTTTAGTATTTAATTAGAAAACTCTTTCCAGTGCACAAAGTTATTGGAATCTTCTATGGGTTATATAAATGTTTATTGATGTAAATATTGGACTTTATCGTATTGAAAGGATTGCTAAATATGTATAATTAAGTTATTGGTAGTTATTATAGAGACAAGCATGCTTTTATTGCCTTTACAACTTGTTCGATTTAAAATTATAATCAACATCAATTAATTAGTTAATAGTTACAACTGGCAACCAGTCTAGAAACTCTTTGAGCTATAAACTTCAATACTGGGTTGTAAAACTATACACTCTTTTAAGTAGTTTTTCATTAGTTATTTATGTAGTAATTTTGTGTAGAAGTTGGAAGTCTATCAAAATAGACGGAAATGGGAAGGGGCAAATGTGAGACGCAAAGACTCAATTTTGAAAGTTAACTGTATTTTGCCATGCATAAAAAACATACCATAGATGCATATGTGACATAAAACTTGTATATGTAAAAACATGCTGAAAATAAGGAAAATGCTTACGTTGGGTATGTTTAAGTACAAAAATTGTTTCGTAAATTAGTATACATATAATATATTATACTAGTTTTATGCTTAGTGTAAACTAATTTTTAATAACTGTAGAGTCAAAGTGAGGATTTATTGGCGACTGACAGGATTAGTCAAAAAGGAGGTCCTCAATTTAGTCGTAGTCACAAAAAACGACTTGTATTGCAACAGGCAAGTAAATAATTGGAACTAACCATTTTTGTTTTCTCGTGTATACTTATATGCATTTTACACGGCATTTGCATACTGATGTGACAGAAAAATACAAATAATACTGTGAAATACTTTTTGTATCCTGTGACTGACTGTCTATCATCTATGTATAATCTATTTTTTGTTGCAATGATGACTTATACTGAATCTCTTTATCTCTCTGGCCTTTGGCTAAAACTGAAACTAACCTTTTTTCAAAGCTATGTAAAATAATAATCTAATATGCCATAATGTTATCTAAATACCATCTAATTTCTTTAAAAGATTGAAATAATCGTTGTGTAATCCTATACCTTAATGTCTAATGCCTATCTATTGATATAACATATGAATACCCCTGACTTGCATTTTCAACTTGTTTGTGAAGTTTACGAAAAGTCCTAAGTACTTACACTACGTACACGTTCGTATACTACTAACGCATACAAATATAATATCTATAAATCTTGACTAAAAGCTACGTACAAAATACAAAATAATCTTTATTCTTCTGTAAACTGGATATAATTTTAATGCTCATATTAACCAGCTTGCCTTCAAACTTGTGCACATAAGTAACCATTTTGCCGTTTCAAGACTGTAAGAGGTAAAAAAAGTAATACTTGCCTTGATTTGTAAATACGTGTAACATTGCTTACACTGTCTATTTTTATGAGTGATGCAAATCTTGTGCTTGGTTTTATGCGCTTTCTATAAGTAGAATGAGTAAAATTTTTGCCCTTTATGTTTACACATGTTTGTTGAAGTATGGGTAAATGTTTTATAACGAATGTTGCTCTAAATATACGCTTGATATTGATTTTTTATGTTCATAAATAATGCTAACTGGTCGACATGCTGAATTGTGCTACTTGAGACAAATCGTGTTGTGTACTTGGAATCACTTGATTCCTTTCTGGAGACATAGAAAATTCGTTATTTAATGGACTTTATTACATTTATTTATATCACATATGAAACACTTTATTATAATCTTTGATTTATGCAAGCAAGTTATTTATGGCTTTCTGGTTTGCTTATAGTATTCGGGGCCTGACATCCAGTGGCTCGATAAATGCTCGCTGACAGTCAAATTAAATCTAATCTCTACCGTTTGGACAAAATGTGGAAGTCTCGGAGCATTTTTTGCTCATGCTGAAAAGTTTCTTCAAAAAGGAGTGAATGCTGCAAAATTTCATTGTGATGATGAGAACACGGTGAAAGCCATAAGATCTCTCGAAAATATTGATTTATCTACCCATCGAGATTTCTATCCGACAATTACAAATCAAATTTGTACTGTCGCAACAATATCCAAAACAGTCGCAAGTGCAGCCTTGAAATTCTTTATTTTTTCCTCCCATGCTCTTATTGAAGCCGGGTTACAATCAATTATTGAACATTATGTCCAAAAACGATTCCTGTCTACATTTGAAGGAGAGCAAATACAAAATGGTCCCTCTTCTCCTAGTCGTAAGCATTATAGTTTTAATTGTTTAATTTTACTTAAATAATATTGTAAATACATGGTATAAAATATTACCCACATGTTGTATTTTCTTATGGATTTTCAATTTTCAGTACGTGTATCTACATTGAATCCTAAATGTAAATTAACGTTTGTTAATTTTCTTGTATTTTTTTAGTGGCTGATGTTTTTGTGGATGCATGGATAGATATATTTGAGGTAGGCGATGGAGCAACGATTGCATCTTCTCTGGAGCAATCTCGTCATTTATTTTCCATGATAGTCAAGTCGATTGCAGTCCAAGGGATGGCTTCGTGTACAAATGCAGAGGATTCGAAAATAGTCAAGTTGATACACAGGTTAGAAAAATTCATCTTTTGAAATATTATTGATCTTCCTATTGGTCACAAATAATAATGATGTTTATGACTTTTATGATTTTTGAAAGGTTTACTACGGAGGTGGTTCAACGCTGTCAATCGGATCACGCTTTATCTCTCGGTGCCAATAGTAACTTAGTTGATTTTATTTGTTCTATGCTCTCTATTATTACCCAACGACACATTGTGTTTGCTGCCATAAACTCCTATTTGTCTTGCTTTGGTCCCGGAGATTCGTACAAGGTTTGAATTTCGTTACTTTCACACTTGCTTTTCAGTGTATTCAAGGATAAACATTATGTATTTTTGAGGTTTTCCGTATAAAGTATGAACGATGTCATTCATTTCATGTTCTAATTTGGATTGTTGTGGCAGGTTCAAGATTTTAAATTTTCTTTGCTCATGGCACTTGTTGAACATCCATTATTTTTGGAACTTAATCGTGCCGTTGGAGATGATGAAACTACACGACTTGAAAACATTCCGTGGGCACGCAGACATTTTTTAGGTATGAAAGTAATTTTATCGTATGCTTCTGTATTTTTGGATTTTATACCAAAATTCAGTGAAAAATGATCAATGATTTTTTGAATTACCTTTTTGTAGTTGCAACTGTGATGAAACAAAGTAGAAGCGGGTTGGGAGAAGTACGTAATCGTTACTTTTATAGTTTTTCATTCCTTGTTTTTTCTTTGCATTATTCAAACCTTTCTTTCATTTCGGAAGCTTTTGAAACCAAATTTTTGCTTTAATATTTTTTCAACAGGTATCTAATGTAAGAAGTCTTGCACTAAAACCAATAATGTTGGGGCTTACACTTCATGAAGAACGCTCAAAGGGAAATCCTATGTGGGTTCCATGGCTTAGGGTTGTGTGTGATAATTTACACCGCATCATTTCATTGAGTACAACAAGTTCATCTCGTTGTTCCTCAGTATCTACTGTACTCTCAGCTACCTCCAGTTCTTTGATTCGAGCTGCCCTGAGTAAAAACATGTCTAATGATACTCATAGCACCCATAATCACTGTCAAAAAGAAAGCCAGTATCCAGCTCTTGGAGGTCTCCTGAGAGGAGGAGGAGATTCAACAAGAAGTTCTACATTGAGCGTCAAAGTACCACCAAGTGTTAGTCAAAATAGTAGCATGACCAATATAAATTCAATCGGAGGAGAGATAAGAAACGGAGGTCCAGGAACTACTGTCAGTGATAGAATGAGTTTAGATCGAATGAGTCTTACAAATTGTGATTACTTGGAAGCAATCTCCGCCATAAAAACATCGAACCCAGCTGCATCGTCTGTAGCTCCATCGACTGTAAGTTGTGGATCTGGGACTGAAACTATTGTAAACGAAAGTGGTTCAAACAATGGTTCTGGGTATGTTAATCTTCATAATATAAAATTAAAACTACGTTGATTGAGTTATTATGAATTTTTCTTAATTAATTCTAGATTAGGGAATGAGAAATAGCGAGTTTGTAATTTTTTCTTTTGTTGATTCACGTTTACAGGGACGGTCAAAGTATTGGAAAAGAATCTAACAGTGAAATCGGGGAAGATGAAGCATTACTTAAAACAGCGTCACAGGCTGGAACAAATACGGAAGCAGATAAAAGCCATGTTGTGCTTCGCCGCTACGATAAATTGAATGATGTGGAAACCAGTCAACTGCTTATTAGTGGACTATACTTGTTGAAAACTATTGGAAAGGATGGACTTCGAAACTTTTGGTTGAAAAGTACAACTCAAGAGAGAGCTTCTTTGCTACAAATGATTCATTTAGCTTGTGCTCATTTTACAAATGTAAGTATAATATAAAAGAGTAAAGATTTTCTTATAACACCGCGGAGACGTGTATTCTAAGAAATCATTGTAATAATAATGAAACTCAATTTTATGTTCCAGGCTCGGAAAAATAGTACCATTACAAGGAAGAAGGTGAGTAGACATAGAGGAGTTCTTGCCGAAAATGATAAAACCTCATTTTGTTTTATCTAATTTCTATAAGTAACCATTTATTTTATTTCAATGTTCTGAAAAAGAAATAACAATGACGACTATGATTCTTCTGCCTTTTAGGTGGTGGGTATTGTTGTTCCACCTACTATGCCCCCTAGTCCACGCGCTTCCTACAATCCACTTTCGAATAAAAAGTGGTCGTCACTCCCATCCAAGACAACTGATGATATTGCAGAAAAGGCTAACGGTGTTTCAAAAACCCCTGAAAACTTCCCTAATGATGCTGCCAGCTTTTGGCGTGCCCTCAGTACCGAATGTACGTTCATTTGTGTTGACACATTGGCAGACTTGTGTTTTGCTTGCAAGGGAGAAGTGAATGAAATGAGAGATGTTATTAGAACAAGTCTGGATGTTGCAAAAGCTAGTGAAGACACGCGAGCCATGCTTGGAGCTCTAGAAAATATCCTTCGAATCGATGAATTAGCTGCAATTGTCTTTGCAAAAGGTATTGTTTTAGAAAAAAATCTAGGATTGACTTTGCGCTTATACAGGCAATTTACCATTGATTAATTTGTAACAATACGATTTGAATAATTTTGTCGTTTGCTTTTATTCTTAGGAAATGAAGATCTTACTCATCATTTGTTTTGTGAATTATTAAATGGATTTGGGGTTTCGTATCTCATCAACGTTTGTGTAAATATTCTTGGCAAACTATTCCTCTTTGATGGGAATCGAACAACTTCACAATCCCTCCTGGCAATATCTTCACTTACTATTACTCCAGGATTTGTTTCAAATTTTCGAAAGTCATTGGCCTTGTTGGAAAGAAATATCAGTGTAAATGAACGATCCAGTTTTGTTCTATCGATTACTGAAAAACTAAGGTGAGCTATTTTCCTTTTATATTGTACTCTATTTGTATGTCTCAAGTAGAATTGAGTAGACCGTTTGCGAATGTCTAATGTTTTGTGTGTGTGTGTGTACATAAATATTAAATAAAATAAAGTTTTTATTTTTATATTTTTCGTTTTCTAGTTTCATTGATTTACAAGAATTTGAAACTACTAGTACAGTCAAAACAAAGTGTAGTTCTAGTTCGAGTACTAACTCATTTAAAAGTTTGAACTCTAGTGGAACTCGAAGTGCTGGCAGTAAATCTGAAAAGAAGTTAGCCAAGAACAGTCTTCCGACTCGACTCTCAACGATTCTCAATTCCCTTTGGCTCCTCAAATCGTGCACTAATCCCTATCGGACTGCAGGTAATTTATGATTAATGGTTTTGTTACGTATAATATCTTGTTTCTTAGTGGTGAGTAAAGCCGCGTGTACATATGTATATACATATATATATATAATA
>JAQIVE010000319.1:0-41617 GCA_034698285.1 Sminthurinus bimaculatus | reverse complement strand
GCCATTTTGTTCTTTGCGGGCCAAAATCCCGCAAAAGCGGAGCTCGCGTGCTCGCGCAGAAAAATGATACATGATTATTATGATGTAATTTTTTTTTTCTGTCTATATCTACATATATACAAATTTTGGACATACCTGGGCAAATTCCCCCCAGCTAGTAACACCTAATTTACGCTTTAATTCGTAAGCTCTCCTCGTCTTTGCTGTAAGTACCTGTAATATTAGTTGCTGAAAAAACAATAATTTATCACTACTGAAGTAAACAGGAATGAACAAAAAAAGAAGGACTTGAGCATTTCAACTGAAGGAAATTTTACTCACTTGTTTCAAAGTTTGGATTTCATCTTCGATTTGGTTGAGCTCTTTGGTTTCGTACATGTAAAATGACACATTGAAAAAGAAAAAGAAATAAAAATCAGAAATCAAATTACAATATATACAAGTTACAGTAGGATACTTTCAACAACATTAGCTATAATTTTAATTTAAAGAATAAGAAAAATAAAATAAACACGACATACCCGCTTGCCATTCACTCCTAAAGACGGTTTACGCATTTTATAAAAAAAATTCAAACAATCAATATTGTTATTTTCAATTCTTGTTAAAATCCCACTTTTGTATAACTTTTAGATTTTAGAATACAAGTATAGTATTTCTACTTTTCCTTGTCCTGTTAATATGTATCGCATATACCTTGCAACTTCCAGTTCCTCCGCAGTCATTCCCATTTCAACTGCTGACGCTCCCATTCCTTCATTTATTGAACCCGATTGACTCATTCCGCCAATTGAACCACCGCTGATGGAATTAGGCTCTGCAAATTACAATGTGATTAGATCAAAACCACGTAAATTTTCATCTTTACATGAAAAATAATTTCCATGCTGCCATTCAGATAGTTTGAAAAATGCAAACAAAACTTTGTAGAATCTTAAAAGAAAATTATGAAAAATCACAATTATTGCATAATCAAAAACAACAATGTATGCAAATAAAAAATGGTGAAAACAAAATCAGTTTTGGTATTTGGCAAAACAAAGCAAAACAAATACCAACCTTGACCCAAAGTCAAAAACTTTTTAAAATGTTGATTAGTGGTAATTTTTGCACTGTATGGTTTATCAAGATTTTGATACAACACTCGAATATTTTTTTGCAATTTGTTACGTCTTTTCCCTACAATTCCTTTAACACTTAAAGCAACTTTTTCAGCCTTGTCTTTCACTCGTTTTAGTCTAGTGCTTGTACTACTATTTTGAGTACTACTGCCAGCAGTATTACCGTCACAGTTTACATTTTCTTGTTGACCGTCATTATGTTCTAGTTCAACGGACACCTTTTCATTTTCTGGTAGTTCAGTGCTAATATTTGAGAATTTGGAATAGGATTCTAATCTATGATGATGGTCACTATCTAGTTCACTAGCTACGTCAAAGAATTCCAAATCAGATCCCGAGTCCGAATCATCATCATCATTAAGAACATCATCATCGTCTTCATCACTAGTGTTTGTACTCAATTCGAAATCTTCCAAGACGAATTCTTGATCAAAACATGCCGTTAAATCGGGTTCTAACTCTTCAGCAATATTTAAGCTTCCTACCAAATCAGGAAGAGGATCCTCCAAGTACTCATCTTTTGAATGAGATGGGTTATATTCTAAGGAGTTATTTTCAGATTCCCCTTCATTCGTCGCTTCCTTATATTCGTCATCATCTTTACTACTTTCTTGCTCGTGTTGCTGCCGTTTAGTTGAAACTGATTCGCTACTCATTATATATTTTAATACAATAATCACAAGAGTGAATGGAAAGATACCCCTAATATAGTCTAATCTAATATGTATCTATATAATCTATAGATATATACATATAAATGAACGTTACAATATTTTTGTTTTTAAAAGAGATATAATAATAATACTACTATGCCTGCAAGGAAAAATCAGTACAACATATAAAATATATGGTACACTGAATAAAATGAAAAGTTTCAGTGTAAATGTTTACAAAACAATTAAATGTGTAATGCTGCTCATTTAACACATCTATACGAGTAGAATTATTTAGTGTCTCAAGAGTCAAAACTATTCCTCCTACAACGTGTGTATATTATGTATTATGTACACTGTACACACATAAAAACGTAAATAACGAGGAGCAACTTAAATTATATCACCATTATTATTACACCATAAAAGTGACACAATGAACGCACGTTTTATGTGATTGATTAATAATACTGAGTGTTTAATAATAATGTGATAACACACACATATATGTAGTACTATTATTATGTATTATCACTACTTAGCTAAGTGGTTGCATTTACTGCAGTTACAACAGTTTGAATGGTATATAGTATATACATATGTATATACAGTGATGTATATTTTCCGTATGAATACACGGAGAAACCACATGCACGTATATAGAGTATTATTTGCTATTTGTCTTCATTAGAAATCAAAATTCAAAATCACAGACACATACAAACACACACACACTCATGTAGTCGGAAGGACCTTCAAAAGTTTCTTCAAATATATTACACACACATATATATAATATGAGAAGACCTTTGAAAACAATGTAATTTGTTCCCTTCGTCCAAATGAACACACTAACTCACTGTTCACTGACACACACTCTTGTCCACTCTGTCTCTCGGGTTAGCTTTGAGTAATGTTTAGATATATATTTGGAAATTTACGCAAATAATAATAATAATAATAACAATAATGGGACATTCAGTTCAAGCGCAGGGAGAGTGACATACAGAGGTTTTATTTTTCGGAGGAGATTTCTAGGTCTTGGTTTTATCTTTATCTACCAAGACGATGGAGATTATTATTAGGCAACAGGTGGAAGCTTTGCTATATACACAGAGAAAAACAGTTATTGAGTACTCTCTCACTAATACTTCCTTTTCTTCTTTTTCTTCTTCTTTGGCTTCATCTACTAGAATTTTGCCACGGATAGTGAACAACAAGACAACAAGAACATTTCATTCTTCAATAGATGATGTCCCAAATAACGTTAAATGTATCGTGTATATAGGTGGTGGAAAAGTATGTTCAGAATGTAACGAAAAAGAAAAAAACTTCCCAACTTGGCATATATTTTTAATGCTTTGGGAATACTTTTACGAGGAGGTAGTTAGCAGTTATGCTTTATAGGAGATCCGAATAATAAAAATAATATAGGTATAGGTACAAATTGTACCTACATTTCTTTCACCCTATATTATTATACATATTATTATACACTTACTTAGGTATACCATATAGTAATAATTATTACTATAATATATACAACATCTACTACACCGACAGACCTCACTAACTAATTTCTTCTTGGTTGTTGAGCGAGGGAGAGCAAGAGAGATGTGGTGAATATGGAGTGAACGTTATTTAAAGGGAAATTCATACGAAAGAGTGAATGGTTATTACATAAATTGCAAAAGAAACTTTACTTTGAAAGTTTCCTATAGTATTCAGTACGAACGAGCATCAATGCTCGAGGAATACATACTGCGTACATACCTACTGTACAATAATACAAAAACCTAAAACTAGAGAGGAAAGGGGTAGAGAGAGAGATAATAAATAGAATATAGCATACAGAATAAGGGTAGAGAAATTGCATCCATCCGTTGCAATAATATATTATAAAGGTAGGAAGGAATATCCTACTATCCTATACTATGACTTTCAAGAGTAGTTGAAACATGAAACAATTTCGTGATGTGATAGTAACTACCGCAAATGTTCCTTTTGCTGAATACAAAAAAAAACCTACACTGATGCGACGACTGTATCTATCTACTGGCTTCTGTCTGTACCCCGTTGTAGTTTGTCTAGGTAGAGATGCATAATATGTAGATATACATACTACATACCTACATCGAAATGTTGATTCTCTGAAGTGGAAGCTCTACAAATCCTATGATTCCCACTCATACACACACACAGGTAAAAAACAAGTATTATTGTATATGTATGCATATACATACAACAGTGAGAAGACAGAAGAGTGTTTTATTCTTTAATACCTGTATACCATAATGTAGGAAATATAAGTTACAAGTACATATGTAGGGGACAGAATCAAACTTAAACTTATACAAAATACGTGAGATAGATGTACATATACGTTCGTTCACCTCAAGTTATAAACACATGCAAAAAAATTGGCATATTTGAAACCAACCCACCTTTAATACTGAACCACCCCTTAATCCTCCAGGGTATAACATGTACCGACCCACTAAATAATTATACTATACTGCAGTGTTTATGTATCTACATTTTCACCATGTGTACTATTATTGTTGACTTGCAGGTATTATCCGCATACCAGGATACAATAACTGTACGAGAAAATGATATTGTTAAAATATATTTTTGCACGGTTATAATATTACTCTCTTGTCATTTGTTGACATTTTAGGGGAAAAACTATAAAAAAATAAAAAAAACGCATCATGCGTCTATCTTTCCTATATTGTCCAGATACTTTTATTTACGTGTACTCGTTACTAGTGTATGCATTTATGAATACACTAAATTCTAATGTCACCAGCTTGAAAAAATATTATAGAGATAAACGATTTTTAATCTCATGTAACATAATGTGTGGGCACGCACAAACGTCTGCTGATATTGTAATTATTAGACGGTAGATAATTACCACTGAATACTGAATATATACCTGAATAAATAATATTATAAGTAGTACGTATAGTGGCGTATAGTACTACACTTCAGCTACAGCCTGTTTATATATATCATCAAAATATCATCTATTACTATTATTACGATCATGTTCCGTAGAAAACACATAAATCCATAATCTGCCTTACATTAATTAAAGAGTGAGTCATATAATACATCAGCCATTATGTTTCCCATAATTCAATGCAGAGAGTATACTAAATACATATCCCATATAGTGTATTTTCGAAAAAATATGGAAAAGGCAACCAAATACACATTTTGTTCTTAAAAATATCAATATGAAGCGAGGAAAAAAACTAATAACAACGAATATAAAACACCCAAGAGGAGCAAAGAAAAATTAGAATAAAAAAGAGAACCACAAAAATATTATATTCTTTAGATAAAAGTAGTAGAACTCAAACATTGAACATGCACAGATATATATTTCACATCAAATCCGTACACATTACTAACCTGATGGAGATTGATGAAGGCTCATTGTGAATTTTAAGTATTGAGCTTTGTATGTACCAAAAAACTTTGAATGTTTGTTTGAGCTTGTTTTGGAACTCTGACAATTAGCCAAGTCACTTGAATTCTGTTAATAAAACTGATTGATCTTATTTTCAAGCGTAATTTTTCGTTATAGCTCCAGTCTGAAATCCGAAATAAAGGGAACAATAATAATTATTATTGGCCAACAATAATAATAAATGTATATTATTATTATTATTGAAACAGAAAAAACACTTTTATAGATTGAAGGATTTCAAATCAACAGAAGTCAAATAAAAGGCCTGAGATACAAGATATTACGTTAAGACACATTAAGCTCATTAAAGGTTGTCTATGATATAGTCTATTATCAAGAAGAAAAACAATAATTATTATGTAATGACACGAAACCATATAAAACGATACACACTTGTGAATTGACGTCAAATTTTTTCCTTAATTTAGCAATGCAATAAGAGGAAGAAAAAGTTATGTATTAATGTAATCACATCATGATGTAATATTGGTATTTGATAATATTTTTACATCATAATAATATTATATACAGATTTGGCAGAAGAGCTATAATC
Source organism: Sminthurinus bimaculatus (assembly GCA_034698285.1). Classification (NCBI taxonomy): domain Eukaryota; kingdom Metazoa; phylum Arthropoda; class Collembola; order Symphypleona; family Katiannidae; genus Sminthurinus; species Sminthurinus bimaculatus. The sequence continues at coordinate 35,809 of JAQIVE010000319.1, read as the reverse complement.
CAATTATATTAGTAAAAATTATTTTGACAACATGACGATAAATGAGGAAAGAGGAAACAACTTGTATTAAGTACAAGATGGATTATTCATTAAAAGTACACATTGTGCATTTGTTAAGATATCTTTAAATGAATATTGTTTTAAAACTTAACTATATATATTACTAATGTTTAAAAAAACTTACCAGAATTGTAGTATAGAACAAAGTTCAAATTAACTTAATATGTTGTTGTTATTGTGGGAGTGTAGTGCACTGTAAGTAAGTAACTTGATGATGGACTTGAATAGCTTGTAAAGTAGATACTTAACTTGTATAATACTTAAGTTCTGTAGTATACTTATGTACGATGTATACTGTAGTATTCAAGAAGTCCCGATGCCACGTACGTAGAAAAACGACTGTCTCTAAAAAGGTAGAGTTTACCGAGTTAACTAACGACGATGTTTAAACTGTGTTTAAAACGTGAAACGTCCGTGGTTTAGAAACAGACCTCACCAAATTAAATGAATGTCTTTTGAATGGTTATTTATCTGAAATGACAGCTGAGATGATGATGACTAATAATAATAATAATCACTTTTTTGAAGTTGTGTAGAGGTTGTCTTGTATTATTTATGTATGTGTAATGTTATCAAGATATCGTTTGGAAAAAACTCACATAGACCGCAAAGGCACACATAGAAAACATTTTTCATCGAAAACTCAAAATATTATACCGAGGGCGAGATTGTTCGAAGACGAAGACCCATCTATCCGATTCTACCCGACAAAAATTAATAAGGTCACTGCAGTATAAGTTGTTCTCCTCCTCCTCCTATTGCTGTGTGTGTATGTAAGTTTTAAAACTAAAATTTCAGAAAGAGTTTGTTGTTTTTTTTAAAAAAAAGGTAAGAGTTTTTGGTCATCTAACTTTACATTGTTTATGCATGTGTGTGTATTTTACAACACGTTTGTTGTGTTTTTGGATTTTGTTATAATGTTGTTCTTTTGAGTTTCAAAACACGAGTTTGTTTTAATACTTAAATCAACGTTTAAGTTTTTTGAGGTAGAAATAGTTACATAACGTTATGTTATACGGTGTATTTATACCCAATACCCAAGTGTCTGCATTATGCAGTAGTTTTTGACAAAGTTCTTTTTCTTGCCTAATAAATACAAACACACACAAGTACTTACACGCATAAAACACAAAGTAATGTTTCATTTTGATTTGTATCTAACAAACTAAAAGTAAATTTTACTTGAATTAGTATTAACATTCTAAACAAAAGCACCTTTTAAAGTGTTTGTCAATATATTATATTTTTTTGTTTCGTTTCAGGTTTCTGTTTTGTTTATCTTATTTTACGAAAAAAGAAGTGGAAAAGAAAGTAAGCACCAAAAATGTCGGTATTTCGTAGACATGGACCTTTGAAACGAGCATCAGGAATGATGAACTTTATTTCTGATCAACTCAAATTGCTAGACTTGAGACCAGTATCCTCAGTTGTTTATAAATTTGATCCCTTTTATCATAATGTACGATCCTTTCGAAACCTCATGTTTTATTTGTCCAGTCCCAAGATTCGAGACACAAACTTTAACTGTAGGTTTAAAACAGAGGTTAAATGTGACCATTCACAACCAGAGATGCTTGTCAAATTAGGTATTTGCCTTATTTTAATTTAACAAATCACGATCATATCCTATACTAAGATATTGAGAATGCGCTTACCACTTTATTTTCATTTATTTATTTATTTGCTTGTTTTGCCTCTATTTTTCAATTACATCATAATAATCTTTATTAGTTCTTTGGAATAATATTATGCATTTTAGAAATCTGTTTTTTGTAGATTAATTAATGTTTAAACATTTTTTCTGCATACTATTGCATGCAATAAATAATATTGCAATATAAATGAACAATTATTATGTTTTCTAATTACAATAATTTTAATCGATATTCTGTCGCATTTTGTTATTTTTTGTCATTTTAGAAGACGGACGACAAATAAAATTTGAAGCTGGAAATCTTTCAACTTTAGAGATATTACAAGAACTTAATAGAATTGTGTTACCTTTGGTACCCGCACCAGAGGACGAAGCAGCTAACCAACCCAAACAAACCAAGAGTCAAAAGAAAAAGTAATACACATTTTATTCACCAAGGGAGAACAGAAAGAGTCAGCTATATTTTTTAGTAATCGTCTCAGTGTAGCAGAATCACTCAAGTATCCAATACTTTTTTTGTACTATTAATTCCTCCTAGCAGGACTCTATAGTAAATAGCCGTGTGTGTGTTTTTGTATGTATGTATTTAAACTAGATAATTTATAAAAGACGTAAGTTTCGTAATTTAAAAACTACAAAGCAAAAATGGTTCGGAAAGAAAAACGGGCAATGTTTGATGCCATAGACAGTGTTTATAATGAATTACCATCCTTCATAGACTTTTTTGATGAAGAAACCTTCTACGTATTTGCCTTTGGTTTCACTTGTTGTACAATACTAGTAGCTTTCATTCTTTCACGATTTGTTACTCTGAAAGAAGCACAATAAATTTGAAGCTTGTGCTTAATTTAGAATAATACGTTTTCCCTTTACAAAATATAAAATGTAAGCCTGACCAACCACAAACAAGTACACACACTTTGGATTTTTCTATAATCTATTTTTATTGTTAGACTGTATTCAATAATATTATAATAATACCAGTAGTATGTACTTGTGTACTTCAGGTTGATCAGTTTTTTTGTATCCCTTTTAATATGTACATGTATGTAATGTAAAGATAACTGTTTAGTTGGGCTACGAATGCTAATTCGTCCCAAATACTTAATGAGTGCTACATCTAGACCTATTTATTCATTTAATAGTTCATGCTGTGCGAAGAAAATTGTTCCATTATGAATCTAATATCTAGTCAATTTCTCAAATCTCATAAAATGTTGAAAGTTTTATTATTTCTAAAACGATTCACACTGATGTAACAATCAGTGTGAATCAATGCAAAATGTAAAATGAGCAATAACAGCCTGATTGCTGATGCTATTATTATACTTACCAAGTAATTTTTATGTTTTCACATAATATCGATTTTAAATCCCTATAATAATCAAAATTGTTGTTATTAGAGCTATTACTCTTTGGGTTTCGTCGTTTTTAGTCAACAGTTTGAAACTTTATTCAAAAAAATGTACTTGTTAGTTTCTCATTATTATGGGTACGTCAGACAAGGTTATTTGTATTTTGCACAACAGGAACAACAGCAACACCGTGTTGTAAATTAAAAAGTTATTACAATTGTATTTAAACATAACTTGACACACGTTTACCGCAAACAATAAATACTATCGAGAATAATAATGTTACTGTTACACATTTGTTTAACAGAGTCAAATCAAATAGCTTGCTGACCTTTGATTTGCTCACATGATATACCAAAGCAGTTATATATGTATGTCAACAAAGTGATGACCAAAAGTTTAATAAATCAACGTTAAGAATGTTTCTCGCATAAAGTTTAACAATAGTACAGTGTTTTATAAACAGGAGACTTTTTTTATAATGATTGACATAATATTTCGTTCGCGTCATTAAATTTTCACGATAGATGCTGGAAGTAGAAAGTGCATCATTTAACAATGATATATAGCAAATAAAATTAACAAACAAAAAAAGTTTTTCCTATCATGGCACAAAAACTTGAATATTATACATACATGCGGAGTTCCAACTCATCATCATTATTGATTGATTAATTTAATACTTTGGGCAATTGGGAAAAGGTTGCCAAAATAATGATTACATTATAATATAGAGTAAATTTTGTAACATTACATGTTTATTGCGATTTTCATGCTTTTTTTTCTTCTTCTTCTTCATATGATTGTATTAGCAGTTAGCAGTCTTCGTAGCAATTATTAATATTACGCCCTCGTAAAGGAGGTGGAAGGAATAATTTATTTTTGACACGAAAGCCTAAATCAAAAATACAGCCTTCAAAGCCTACATGCAAAGGTAGATCATTTGGTAGTCCCTCAAATCTAGGACTCTCATGACCACCAATATAAATATCAGAATTTGCATCGAGTTGATAGTATTTGCCCGGAGTTTTCCCCGTCGTGTTTCGCATGCCATCAACTTGAAGCCAAGCCTGTTTTCCTCTACGTCCAGCAGATAAAGTGTGCACGTTTAGTCGATTATCGACTCGACTGGGTGTCGTGATTCGTTGCGTTCCAGAGCCCAAATTCCAAGTGAGAGCGATGAAGCCGTGAATAAAAGAGATAAAAAAGAAGTCCGTAGCTTGGTCGTCGTCTTGAAATTCGGCCGTGGCGGAGGAATAAGAATAGGAATGATGGGGCTGTGAAGAGTGAGAGAAAGTTCGCAGCCGTGATTTAATCTGAGCAGAATTCTCACTACCTTGATACAGGAGTAGGGCAATTTGACTCATGTTTCGCGTAATAAAGTGAAATTTTAGTTGCGTCCAATCAGCAAGTCGTGGAATGTCGGAATCATAAGCAACAAATGAAGAGTAGTCCGGCGTGACATGAAACGAGGGCTTTGTGATGTTGGCACGAGACTGACATCGTGCTCCTGTAAATCCCAGCGGGCAGAGGCACAACGAGGTCACTACAAAATTAAAATTATATCATAATCATTTCCGTTTTACTATATTGCCAAACACAATACATTTACATACGTACATGCATTCACTGTGTATTACACAGTTTTAATGCAAATTTGCAAGGAGAAAGTTTACGTTTTTTCTTACATGACGATTCATTGCCAAAATGAAGGTGATGGCTATTACTAGTTACAGGCATAGTTGTACACGTTGCTCCATTCTTACAGGGGTTGACAGTACAAATCCCAATGTTACAACGTCGTCCTTCGAACCTAAAAAATCATAAAAAAATCATGTTACATATAGCAAAAATCAGTTTTTTTCATATTCCGGAAGTCAAGTCATGTAAGTATGTATGCCTCCTAATTTTTAAAGTGTGTTTTTATGCACACATATAATTTGTGCAGTTAACTATATGTATTTTATACCCTGGAGGACAAATGCACTGCCAGAATGGATATTTAGTCGAGGAAATACATCTAGAGTGTCCAGAACATGGGTTGACAACGCAGCCGAAAGTAGCACAATCAGATATTTCCCGACCGTCCTTAGCTTCTTGGTACATGGACATGAGTTCTTCGTTCACCTGCAGGCGGTAGACGCAGCCCCTGAATCCAGGCATAATCCGGATCATGTCGTCATTTGTGTACAAGTCTGGGTTGTCCAGTCCACCGAGGAAAACCTTTTTGACCGGTTGCTCCAGGTCCGTCACCATCGCGGACATGTCCACTATCTGCTCTCCTTGCATACTGTACGACTCGTTCAAACTGACTTGACCAATGCACCGAAGCTCATTCGTCTCGTGAACAACGTTCTCCAGTCGAAAACTTATGGTAAAATTGTAGCCGTTGTCCACTCTGGTTCGTGTTTCCTGTGTGTAAAAAAGTAAATACTTAAACAATTAGTACAACATTTTTTACTCTTTTAAATGGAAAAAAATGCATAAACTCAAAATAGGGCCAACTAAATAAATTAGGATAATTTATGTATACAATTATTTATTTATTATTGATTATACATACATACCACAAAGTGCATGGACTGGGTGCCACATGAAAAATGGAGAGTCACCAGGCCATTTTGAATGTAGAGTAAGGCGTAGATTTTGCCGATAGTTGAGTACATGAGGATCCCTTCTGGAATGACAGTCGCCATTTGAGCTGAAATCTCAATAATATTGGCAGAAGCTCGCGGCAGCTCGTACTTCATAAAGGAATTGCCCGAAAAGGAAGGAGTTGCAATTTCTTCCTGGCGATGCTCACACTGAGCCCCGAAATATCGAAAGGGGCAAACACAAATGGGCTCAATATTTTTTGAAATGCAGCTGGCCCCGTTCTGGCAGTAGTTGTGACAGGGGTCCGTCAGATTTGAAGGAGTTGGCTCCGCCGTCGTCGTCGTCAAAGTTTGAGGAGAAGGTAACGGCGGTAAAGGAGACGGGGAAGTAGAAGAGGAAGGAGTAGGAGGAAGCGGAGAAGGTGAAGGTGAGGATGAAACGGAGACAGTTGGCAACACAATCAGTCCTTCACTTGGAGCCACTGGTGACACTATTGTAGAGGAAGGGGAAGGGGACAAGTCCGGGGTGAAAGAAGGCACTGGTGCTGTTGTTGGCATTATTATTTGAACTGTCTTCTGCTGCTGTTGTTCATCTCCTTCACCCGTCACCCCTGAGGACGCCAATGATGAGAGGTCTTCTGAGCTACTGGCGACAACTAATGTTGAGGGTGCCGGAGAAGGCAACGGCAGTACAGGGGAGAATGTGGCACTTTCTCCAAAGAAACTAGTTGTAGGTACTACAGCAGTGGTATAAAATCCAGTCGACTTTTCTGAACCTTCCAGCTGTGACGATGGCTTAGGTTCCTCATCTTGAATTGGACCAGGACTATAGTGATGGCTCTCAAAAATCCACGAACTCGGACTTGGGGTTGGGGTTGGACTTGCTGAAGGAGTAGAGTACTCAGAGGAAACTTGAAAACCCTTGGTGGACAACGAAAAAGGTGGAAGGGGTAAATGTGGACTAAAACTACTACTACTGCTGATACTGACGTAGTCGGAAGCTGGGTATAATATTCCCGGCGTGGAGGAATCTGGAACATCCCAGTACGATTCGGAGTCAAAAAGGCTTGCGGACGGCGACATGGAAACCTTCATCGTGGGCGTGGAAGTAATCCCAAAGTCAGGTGAAAATTCACTTATAAGCTCGTTTGGATCTAGAGAAGACATCAAGTAGACGGAGGACGTTGACGATGCTGGGGGAAAAGTTGGACTTGGAGTCATCATTTGAATCGGGGATGACATTTTCTCGGACTCTAAAGTCAAATCTTTCGCACTTGAGCTGAAACCTGGACCTGGAGACTGTGGGACAAGGCTGAAGGCCACAGATGAAGATGACCCTTCTGACCACCCCTCGGAAGGTTGCAAACTCATACTGGCGGTCATCATGAAAGAACTCATTGTCATTGAACTTGAGGGTGGAGTTTGATCTGTCACACTGGCAGTCTCCGAATCTTCCACCGATAACGATGGACAAGGGTCATAAGATGTGTCGTCGACTGTTGCCGTGTCCTCGATAAAAGTTGTAATTAAAGCTGAGCTGGGACTTGGTGTTGGGATTGGTGTCGCAGTTAGGGCTGGAGTTGGAGTTGGAGTGAGAGAATGAGGTATAGACGATATGGGAATGTCCGAAGATCTTTTCCCTTCTTGAACTATGCCATCGGCAAAGGAAAATATGCTGGCGTCAATAGTTGGGGACAATGAAAAGAAATGGGACGAAGAAGAAGATGGAGGAGGAGAGAAAGGGAAGTAAGAGGAAGAATCTCCTCCAGGATCATACGGGGAATCGGAAGACATTATCAAAATTGACGTGGGTGAAATCATCACGGACGATGATAATCCTAAATCTACAAAGGTGCTAATGCTAGCTGTGGGAAGAATCGGGCTAATCATGTCCGCTATTGATAATGAGGTACTGGCCGTCGTCGTTATTTCTGGAGGGGGTGAACTCAAAGAACTAAAATTTACATCAGTCCTCGTTTCTGGAGCGGATGTAGTGCTCGTGTTTCTTCCAGAGGGGTGAGGAAAGTCCATGCACTCGATGGGATTTTTTCCTGGATTCTCTTCTCCTTCAATGGAGCATTCACATGTTGGACCGTAGAATTCAGGCGGGCATGAACAAGAGAAGGAACCCACGCCGTCAATACAAGTCCCGCCGTTCAAGCACCTGTACACAATTCCAAATTTCAAAAAATACATACCATTATTTTCTGTATAATATGTAACAGAAGAAGGCAGATGATATAACACATAGCACAAAAATCAATTATTCATAATATTTCTCCATTTTCCCTCTCAGAGGACAGAGACCCACAGTACTGAGTACATATACGCTTATACGCATACAAAAGTTAAAATTGGCCGTGCCATTTCCCAGCAATTTACAATTCAAAACGATTTTCTGCTTTTCTGCACAAAATGCAGTACAGACAGACAGTCGGACAGAGGAGAGAAAGCTATATGTATGTACATGTACGTATGTTTTAGAAACGTGGGGAATCCTCCTATTGATTTTTTGCCTGTTCTTTACAGTATACATACATACATATAGATTTTACTATCATATTTTACTGCATACAGTTCAACCTCTTTATATGGAGCCCCGTAAAGCCTAAATAAACATTCATAATAATGCTCTTATGGCATTTTGCCACTACACAAAAGGTATCAAAAATGGTCAAATATTTTGTCAAAAGTCATTATCCAAATGCCAAGTAAAAGATGGATTTGGAACATTTGGCAAAGTTCAACTTTTGAACTGTACAAAAATTAGGTAATTGCTGCATTTTGGATATGTATTTTGATATAAACTACAGGGGGTTACAACCAATGAAATTCATTCCTTTGGCGAAATTTGAACCTGGAATTTGTATTGTACTTTGTACTTGCAAGAAATTGAGATTGTCATTATAAATACGTCGTATACTGTACACTGTACACTATATACTCGTGTACTCGTGTAACCTGTACGGTATAATGTCGATGACTCAATCTTAGCCAACATTTCGATTCCGCACTATCATATTTTATTCATTGGATATATTGTATCATTTTCCCAGCCCCTGAATGTTTATTTTCTACCTTCTAGCGTCCACCTTTGCATTTTTCATCTATGTATCTGTGTATAAAAGGCAATTTTATGGCCAATGTCCAGCTATGTACAATGTACAATGACAATGACTATATCGGATACAAATAAAATCTAAATGTTAGCGTGCTTTGCACGCATTTTCCTACAATTGTCTGTTTCCAATGTGGGAAAAAGAGAAAGGACACCGAGAATCGAACTGAAATGTCAATTCTATTGTCTGTATCCTTTGCCTTCGACATTTTTTGTCTATATCAGCATGGCTTCATAATACACAATATAAATGATGTGTATCAGCTTCCGTTTTGGAACAATCCTTAGAATAATATGTGAATTCTCTCTGTCAAGCATTCATTTTTTCTCGCTTCTTTCTAGTTTGCGATCATTAATGACTGATGATACACATTTTATTCTAACATAAAATATAATTAGAAAAGGGCAAAAAAGACAAACTTTGTTGGCGGATCGCACTCGTCGTATCTCTCCTCACACCGTTTCCCGTGATAATCCGGGACACACCAGCACACCTTCTGGTCCAGTTCTTCGAGGCACAAGGCGTCATTCTGACAAGGATCTTCTTCCTTTGGACAAATCTTCAATTTTGTCTCACACGATTTGCCCGTGTAGCCTAAAGTTTGAAAAAAATATCGTTAGAAATCTAAATTTTGTAACCATGCATGCATGTACATTGTACATATTCATCATATTATACAAATGCTAAGATAAATATTTGAAATTTTAAAGACTATTCAACTATAGTTACCAACTTAAATCATAAATGCTGTGTAGATAAGGCATTCATGTTATTAGACTTACCGGCGGAGCAAGCACAACTATAGTCGCCAATTCTGTCGACGCAAACACCTCCGTTTTGACAGGGGCCAGAGGAACATTCGTCCACAGACTCCTCACAGTAAGGACCACTCCAGCCTCTCTCACATTGACAGTAGTACTTTTTCCCAATGTCATCGATACACTTTCCACCGTTTTTGCAGGCGTTCCAAGTTGTATTACACATTGACACATCTTCCTGACAATGGTCTCCTGTTTCAAAAACACACAGGTATTTACATATGCATGTGTAATGTATATCTTATATCATACAAACCAACACAAGGAAAAATCGCAGGTGTATCATTATATGAGACATTGACACCTTTCATCGTATTATTTTTTTTTATTTGTAGTTATTTATACATCTGTAATCTGTATGATATGTGTATCAGCATTTTTGCGTACGGCCCGGTGTGAGGGAAAAATGTTTCTTGGCGTTTATCATAAACTGCGGGCAATTATTTGCATTTAGCTGAAATATACACGTATTCATAAAGTGAAAATATAGAAAAAAAGTGCAAACCTTTGAATCCAAGAGGACAGACGCACATAAGGCCCGACTCGTGAGTAGCCTCTCGACTGTTGTGCACACACGTCCCATTATTTTGACACGGAAATATTTCGTCGCATTCATTCAAGTTGACTTCACAGTGCTTCCCTGTATTGGACAGACAGATACAAACAAATGATATTATTGACCATATTATTATTCCTCCTTTTATGATGTCTCTGTGTGTGGATTGTACACCTATTCCCATAAAAAAAGTAGGTATTTTGATAGCGATATGTCAATGGACGAGCAGCGTATTTTTGGCACAATCAAAGGTTACGTATATATAAGAACAGGGTTATATGTACTTATAATATATACTTAAAATATATAGTGGCGATTTTATATACATATATCTATTTCTATACGTTTTATGATATGATAATATTGATATTTTTGTAGATACAAAGTACAAAGCTTTCATATCATACACGTATTATCATAATATGATATTACCGGTGACGATGACCAGCACACCAAAAGCTATTCTAAGAAGCACTGAGGACGAGAGTGGACGATGAGAGTCGCCGGGCAATGAACTAAACATAACTGACTTTCTCCCAAGTTTTTTGTACAAGTATCTTTAGACTCTGTATTCTGTACTAACTACTAACTATACTAAACTGTTAAATTTATATTATTGCAATAATATTGCTACCGCAAAATATTATATAACACTAGGGACGGAATAAAGAATTTGAAACTGTTCATATGGAGGGAACCAAGTTAGAAATGGAAATGGAATAGAAATGGAGAGGGTGCAAGCAGTGGACTGAAAGGGGGAAGAGTGGAACAGAGCCCTCATCATCATCATCATCAGTATGATTATGTCTGGTTAGGTTGACTGCCGGCTGAATATATACATGCGTGTATGTATATGCTATATAAATACCCGGCATGCATAGTATCTGTGAATATTATATGTATGTATGTATGTATGCATGTACTTCGGTCTTCGGTTCGTAAAGAAAAGTATGGATTACGTCGTCGACATTTAACTATACATAGTATGAAGACTGCAGACCCGTTCCGAGGTCCGTTTCTTCATTCATGGTTGGTTGAATTGGAGGAAACGGGATGGGACAAGAACAAGACAAGATACATTATACCTGTATACATAATATGATATGATATGAATGAGTGTGTAGTCAAGTCAAACAGACAGACAAACAGACAGACGGAGGGACAGCCAGACAGCCAAATAGACAGCAGCGGCCAGGTAAGTTACCCTCACCCGGTGCGAGCGATTCTGATTCTCAATTTTTAGAGCATTACATATATGGTGTGGGGAGAAAAGTAAAACTGAACTGAAATTCAAGAGGAAAGGAGTTTTTACGCCCGTGTCTGTGAATTTGAAAAAATGTACCCCTCTCTTGCTCTCTTTCTCTTTGTTCCTCCCCTACTTTCTCTCCCTCCCACTCTCATTTCTGGGGCTTAATACATACATATTTACTCGGCATTTTTAGATTTTTACGAGCTGATAGACAAAATATTATTGTACACATACATACAAACATATGCATGCATACATACTTACTACTTACAATAGCTCAGTTGGAAGTTCCTATCACACTGATAGCCTCCGTTTTATTTTCCCCTACATCCTCCTTTCTCGGTGATTCTTTGCGTGTTGTGTATAATATGTACTAAGAAAAAAGACAGCAGCAAAAAGGTGACGGAAATCATTGAACCGACGGAGACAAAGAGAGTGGTTGGAGAAAATCATTATCCTTTCCTGTAACCTATATGCACCTCGAGTAACTGTAATAAATATAGATTTGTTGTATCTTTTCAATATGTACACACGGAATTCAAATAAATATACAGTAGCTACTAGCTACTGAAAAGTAATGTAGAATCTATGATAGGCCGAATAGTATAGGTAAAAAATATATCTATACTCTATGCTCTATACTAACGCGAAGATTTGGTGACGACGACCCAAAAAAGTCCGAGAGAAAAACTAGCATAATAAATTATAATTCATAATAATATTCTACTGACTAATGGTGGTGATAATATTAATATGCGAAAAACAACTACATATTATTCCCAATAAAGGTGTGCTTAATGAGTATATTATACACGGGCATACAATAGCTTAGGATGGGTATTATGTTTGCACATACATACATATGAACGTCAAGTTGTGATTAAATACATAAGTATTTTATACCTCTTATATTTAGCATAACTAATCCTAATCAATATACATATAGCTACATATGTATACATACAGTGAATAGCTTAAATCCCTTCCCCTGTTTGTTGTTCTTGTTTTGTGGACCTCCTCCTACTCCTCCACAGCCTAGTTACAACTTCCCTGGTTACTTATTCCACATATAATGTACAGGTACACACATAATGCATCGTTTCCTTGCCTCACAAGTTTTGTTCCTGGGTAAAACATTTCATTGATCAAACCTTTAACTTGCCACATATTATTTCCTTCCTTCCCTTCCCTTGCTCATATTATTATATATACAGAGAACATCGTTCGAATACGCTCAACGTTCAACGATGATCGCCCAACAACACGGACAACAACATACACGCTTCCCCAATTCTAAAGTTCCAAAGTTATAATTCACCCCTCTCCAACTTTATAATGCTATAATATCAGTCCACTGGCAAAACACGCATTTTTATTATTATGCCTTATAATACATACACCTGACTCACAATGCATTTGCATAAGTATGCAAATACATATGCAATATATTAGTAGGTACATGGCTTAATATTATTGGGGAACACTAGAGTCAAGCCCGTAATACATATGTATAGTGATATACAAAAGATGCTTTCACCCAACATAAATATGTATGAAAGCTCATTATGCACAGATTGGGATGAGTATAAGTGTGAGTTCTTGTTCCTATAATATGATATAAGGTTCCACGTGAAATTCCTTTGTCAACACGCGGACATACAAAGTAGAATCAATTATTGAATTACTTCCGGATTTTTCAACCTGCACTCTAATATGTATAACTAACCCCAAATTTGCTTCATGTGTACATATACATAAGTAAACGCAGAAGGCACAGAGTAACACCAACACTAATTAACCTCACAAAATGCTTCCAAATTGTGTGTATGCACAAATGTAGTATTTTACTCTGTGTATGTTGTGCTTCTTTTCCCTTCTTTCGTGCCAAAAACCTTTTGAAACTTAAAGCAAACCGAAACCGACCTAGAGAATGTGAGGATTAAGGATGCTATTGGTACAAAGTTAAGGAACAAAATTTCCTTATTACGTGACACGAGTAAATTTTGATGCAAACTCACTTGTCAGATTATGATAATCGGATAATGGGGTGATTATTAAACGACAATGTTTTAATTGATTGGTGCTCATCTTCATGCTTCATACCGTTTGATATAAGGAAAAGACATGTACTTAGAGATAAACATAAAGATAAAGACAGTGAGGTAAACAGAAAAGTGGAGACCTAATCGTATGTATGGGAGAAATAAAAACATTCTGTGTGTATTCGTGCTATAGAAAAATAAGTGTACATACTAATAAAGACATTTCAATTTTAATAGACTTACATTTAGTATGAGTTACTTATACATTCAAAACTGTGCTTGTCGTTGTGTATTGCGGATTGTATAGAGTATGATAGGACACGGCAATTTTTGTATCTGTTTAAGAATATCATGACAAAAAACTTAAGAGACTAATAATAGGATACACTAGCAATAAATGCAAATTCAATGTAAACAGTTTGTCCCGTGCATTATATGTTGTGTGCCAATGTTAAAATGATGGCACGCATCGCCTATTTATTCCCGTGTTTAAGTTTGCATTGGTTTTGGTTCGTGCGACCGTCTCTGACTGTGGGTGACTTGACTGTGTGCTAAGCCCATTGTTTAAATTTCGATGCACCGTTTACCGTTTATAGCTTGTACTTTGTACATTACCATATTGTATGTACAGCCCGCTTGATTTATGCATGCATTTGTAAACATAACATAGCGCATAAGATATGAGACGGGAGGATTGCGTGAATGACCTGGGAAATGTTCTCTAATGATACAAATAATAGAGTCATAATGTGTGTAATAATACTAGGTTAGACAGAAGGAAGGTATCATGACAATGACAAAGAGGCGGCTCCACACATTCACATTATTATCCCCTTTCTTTTCTCTTTTCTCTCACCTGTGAATGGCTCGACACAACTGCAGTTAAAGTCGGCTATCAAGTCGGTGCAAGAGCCTCCATTGAGACAGGGGGAAGCACCCCACGAACGACATTCATCCCAGTTTTGCTCACTGTTTACAAAATAGCAATAAAAACATCCATTTTGACATTATTAGACACATTATCGCACACTTTTATCTTAATTTGACCCATCATTTTTGTACACGTCAAAATGTATCGCATCAAGGAGAAAGTACCGTCTCATCTCATTTTTATTCACGCTTAACATACAAACGCAAAATCAGAATCAAGATACAGAAAATGAAGAAATGTTTATAATATGGCAACATATATGTAATGCATACATAAACATTCTTTAACTATTATAATATGTATGTATGAAGGAAAAATCCGCTAGGAGAAAGTCAAAACTCACCACGAATATCCTGTAAAGCCGTTTTGACAGTAACACTTGTGTGGGCTATGAAGTGAAAGAACACACAAATATTATGCTAAATATCCTAATGTAATAACCATAGTTAGGAATTATTGTAGAATCTTTTTTAATTCAGGGATAAATAGAAAAAGAACTTACCCTTGGATCTCATCAATACAGATTCCATGAGCACACGGATTTTCCAAGCAAGCGAATCCGGCAAGTGTCAAATGTATCAAGTAGGATGACACAATCACCAAGATCATTAAAATTACTGCACCGTTCCTTGAATTTGAACTCATCGTCAATTTTAACATTCTTCTTTCTTTCTGACGCACGAAACAAGAAGAAGAATGATGATGATGATACAAATTCAAGCCATATTTTGGTTGTTGTAACAATATTTAAGAAGTACCATCAACGTCGATAAAGTCTGGTCATGAACTGGTCATTAACTGACATTTCAATTTTATTTAACTTTTTAGGTCTCTTGTCTTTGTAATTCCGTTTCGATTCTGGTAGCACCGACATTTCGAAAATTGTACTTGAACGACCTTACTTTTTATGACAATGACAATTACGATGCCATATTCATATTTTATAATAACTATACATGCAATACAAGTAATATTAGTAATACAACTAACTATCTGCACTATAACACTTTTGAGAGATTCGTATTCGTACACTTTTACACTATTACTGTAACTATATGTATGTCGTGATTTATGTATGTTTAATGTGTACTCGTTGAAAGTTGAAAAGCTCTGAATATTTCACATGATTGACTTTTAGCAAATATGCGGATGAATAGCGTGCGGAGCGTAACAATAATAATTTTATCAATAGTTAAAAACAACAACACTCTTACATTATATAATGTAATAACGGTTAGCGGTATATTTTATATGTGTACTATATACAAAACATGTGCAATATACACTGTGGGTAACTTTTATTTTGATACGGTATGATGTATGTGTAATGTGTGGGCAACTTTCTCCAATGCAAAACTTTCACTCACATTGTTTCGTGACTTGCGGATAGCAAAACTCAAACCAATACTGCTTATTAAAATTTATATTTTTGTCCGCGGGTAAAAAAAATAATTGAATTTGAATATTGAATCGTTGTCGATTGCTATGATTGACCTGGACATGATGCAACTCAACTTTTGTACGAACGCAACTTTGAAAGAAAATTACGTTTTGATCGAGTCACGATTCAGTTCCCGATACTTTCAATAGGTCGAGAAAAGGATAACACAACATGGAAAAGTAAAGTAATCGAGTTTGGCTGGTTGGCAATGATGAACATTATAATGTAAGTTGAGTTGAGACTGTGCTGTGATATTGGCCGTTAAATCACATCCAAGTCGAAAGCCTCGTGCTGTCTATCTATCTATCCCTAGTCCAACTCCACTCCAGCCATACCAAACAGAATGGACAAGAAGTGGGTGCTTTCTTTATACGGGTACGGGTAAAACTACTGTCAAGGGTTGCCATGGCTGCAACTCGAGGATCAGTCACAAACATTCCGTATTCCGTACGAAATAGGTCAGCACACTTATTTAGTTCCTGGTTTTACAGTGCCAGAGGAACCCGCTGTATGCAAGTATGTAGGCTATACGTGTATTGTACACTCGGAGTCTCTGTCTCATAACCATGCATAACATATGGAACTATAAACATGACATGATAACTTGCATGAGAGTAGCTCTGCCGTTCTTGCATTGTCTTTTATTTCGATTCCCCGAACTCTGCTCTCTATACATATGTAATCAAATACATTAAACCTCAACTTTGCACTGACTTTTACAACCTATTACTAAATTTGTAGGTCACATGCATTCCTAATAAGCCAAGTATCTAAGTACACAATATTTAATTGGTATTAAAATCTCGGTTCGTCTGTTTTTCATGCATGCCGAATGTCTTGTTTTCAAACACTCATGCACAATGCACGAAAAATTACAATGTTAAGTGTTACACTATGAGCTATAGCTAGTATAATATTATTTATTGTGAGTTTTTAACCAGTTGTAATTTCACAACTTAATAAGGGTTAATCATATCTATATTCATTTATTCATACTGGTAAAATTACACCAGTAAAGAGTATAGAAGGAAAAAGGATCTTTCGCCACTATTTGTTTCTAACGTATAAAAGCATGTCGAGACAAAAAATTCAATAGCTTAGCTAATACATGGACATTTTCTCTGAACTGCTCACTTGAATGAAATTGCCTTCATAATAAAAATGCGTAAAAATCATAATAGTTATATAAACAGGCTATCGATTAAGGTAAAGAGAAAAAAGTTTATTTGCTAGCGTTTTGCCTGCAAGGCACAACCCGTGTGTGACTTGTAATCTAAATTCGAGATCCTCCTATTCACATAATCACGAAGTTGCATGCAAAAAATTATGTATATTTGTGTTATGGGAGTACAATGGAAGACTGTCCTATAGAACGACTAGAATGAGTGCAAAGCTTTTCGACTTAAATTTCATTTGGTTAATAGCCATCAATCAGTCCATACAAAAAAGAAACTGTTCCGAATTCAGAAGGAAGGAAAATATTATGCTATAAAATGTATCTGACAATCAGAGCAGCTCCAAATCTACTAACAAAGTCGAAGTAACTATGATATTTTTTTCTTCTTCAGACTTCTTCTTGGTATGCTTCAATGTGTAGTAATAAATACTCGTTGTAATATCCTGCCTATGAGACAAGTCACAACAGAATAAAATAATTTTATACTTTTGGAGTGTTCCTATCCATTATGATTTTATGTATATACGTAAGTCGTGAAGTAACATTTACCTATGATACTCTGATTATATTATGTGTAGCCAAAGTTGAATATAACCTTAATTATAAATTATAACATCAAAAGCAGTTTTGGTGCTGATAAATAAAAAAAACAGAAATATCGTACATAAAAATTGAGTTTTTTAAAAACAGAAATAAACAAGTATATATTTGACTATTCTTGTTTTGTTGTTGTCGGCGTTTATTCTTTTATACTTTATACATACATATTTGTTGTGTGTTGAGTTTTTGCTTTGGAATTCTACAGTACGTTAGTAATAATTATTATGTTACACACATAATGTCTTCGGTGTATAACATAACGAATAATTATTTTTTTTCTATTATTACAGTCCACGGAAAAATGAGAAGTATGTTTTCCTTACATACGGTCTTGATAAACTTACTTACAGCTTACTTATATACATTAATATAGGTAATAATATGTGATATTTATTAGTTAACTAGGATATTGTACTTAAGCACGTTGAAAACCATCGTTATTTAAAGGAGGAACCAAACTAGGATCTTGCTGTGCCATCATCTCCATCTGTTCATCCTATATTTCAAACAAATAAAAAGAAATAATAAATTATTCAATATCAGATAGAGAAAAAGACAATTGAATGAGTACATTAGACACATCATGAGGCATTGTAAATTTTAAACTTTTGTAAAATATTAACGTTGACAAAAAGCACTATGATGTATGCTAAAGGTTTTAGTTGGTTTATGATATATGCACAGAATACAAGAAATAGTGCTTACCGGACTTAAAGGTCTAAATTGATCTGATGTAAATCGAGTAAACATTATTCCTACACCTTCAATCATTGCCAATAATACACCTCCTATAACTGCACTTCCAGCCATTGCACCCACTCCACTTCTGGCTGCCAATATTCCTCCAGTTGCGGCTCCACTTATAATTGCATTCCATGGATCTTCTTTTCCTCGTATTTTTATAAGAGAACAGTCTATTGTTGAAAAAAGTCCACCCCACACTGCAAAATTTCCACCTATAATTGGAGCTCTGGCTTTGATTGCTGTCATACTCCCTGTCATTCTGTTTGGAATTCCTGAAAACATTAAAGAATAGTTGTAAAATAAATAAAAATGCTTAGCAAGAAACGTCTGATATATATAATGGAGATAGAGTTTATTCATGGCCACGTGGGATGCAATATCTTGTTTCTTAAAACAATAAAACGGCAAACAAAATGTAATAAAATTATGGTTGCTATGTACCTGCAGGTGAGTTTCGGAATCCTTTTATGGCTTGAAATAGAGCTCCTCCAATAGCACCTGTATAAAATGAAACATTTCCATTATACTAAAGTTCATCTATAAAACATCAAAGACATTTGTCAAAATTTCAAGTAGATAATGGATTCGGATACATGTAATGACTTGAAACTAACCCATTGTGAAAGCTCCACCACAATCATCCACGATTCTCCACGGACTAATGGATAGTTAAAACATCATTTAGTTAGTAAATTGTTCATATTTCATGCAAGTTACAACTAGTGGTAATCGAAATTAAAATATCGGCATCTAAATTAATGCTGTACATAAGTGTAAGTGAAATACACATTACACATTATCATTTTAGTGCTTTTACATTTTAAGACATAAAATGACCAGAGATTATTGAAAGATTAGTTATATAGTCAACATGATTACTTTTCGCAAACTTACCAAGGTTCACGAGCGTATTCTTCCATTCTGAAATATTAATTTGGCTTTAAAAAATGTAATGATGAAATAATAGTTTTTTGCACTGCAGTTCACTAAATTGAATACTTTCAACTTAGATTTTTCACAGTGTCGACTATTTCGAACTACAAAATCGTCCTAGCACCTTATTTGATGGTTATATACTTTCAGGAACAATAGTGATGTCACTCAAATTTGTAACAATTAAAACGATGCCAATAATTACGTATTTAACACCAAAAATTATTATTAGTCTTTAATTTCGTTTCAGAGTTTTAGAGTGGACAACTTCACATGGAATTTTTCCTACATAGTCACGTGCCGTGTAAGTTTATTAAATGCCGCCATCTGTTTTATCTCTCCTTTTAGTCTAATGCTGGTTATGGAAAAATGGGAAACACGGAGACAACATGAGACAATTCTCCAGCTCCAGATTCTCCAGGCTGGAGACTCCACTCCAGCACATCCAGACACCAGAAGTTCATCAGTTTTTTAAGCTTAAAAACAACCTACAAAAACGAAAGGCTTTAGGAAAATAGAAAAATGAGGAAATTATCTTCAAGTATAGTTAACTTTTCGAAAACAGTGAATGATTTTTCAAACCGAAATTCTTTTAAAAAGGCTATAGGTAAAACGTTGGCCATGATTTTTGTCGTCGATTGAAAATAAATCGATTCAGTAGTAAATAATGAGCAATAAGAGTATCAGATATCATTTTGCATTGTACTCGTATTCCGTCATCCGTCGTATTATACATACCGTAATTTTAAAGTACTTCTCTAGAACTGCAAAGAACGGTGTTGAGCCGTACAAAAAACTCCTAACTGCTTCAATCTCTCAAAATCTTAGAAAATGTCATTAACGATAAAAGTAAGTAAGAAGGTATTCTCATTACTCTTTGTGGTCGCTAATCTAGAAAAACGGTTTTGCGTTCTTCGTTCTTCACAACTTGTCAAAGCGTCTCAACTTTTATCAACAATGTAGGTAAAGGGCATTTAACGTTACACATTAAATAAGTTGGATGGAAGGGGGAGTATAATGAGAACGATGTAAGACATCTACATATTTATAATATATATATATATATAAACCTATGCTTTGTACTCACTTCAATGTAATTGTAACACAAAGTTAGACATACTATTATATGTATTATGCACTTACTTTTATGTAGCATTTTACGTATAAATTATAGAAATTCGCCAGTGTGTAAAAACGACGAAAAAAGTAACAAACATGCATGCTTCCTGTCTCTGATGAGTAATAAAATAAAAGGTAAAGACACAGACTGAGGATGACAAAGAGTACAATAGTAAAATAGTAAATTGTAATGAATAATAATTGAGGTGTTGCTTTGTGCTTAAATAATTACCAAAATAATCTACATAGATAGGCACAATATATCTAGGCGACAATGATATACATACCAATACCAACATGTATCATAATGTGTACGACTTGCGCACTTTGTGATTGTGATGATGAGCTTTGATAAAAGTCAAATAAATGAAAATCCACACACGCGTATCATACCTTTATAAAAAGTACAGAGAGATAATGAACGCAGTCATAATACAGGTACTTACTTACTTACTTAATACATTGTGATATAAACTACAATTTCAAAGTTCCATCCTCGAGTCCCAGTCTCTCATTTAAATCAATGAGACATTTCAATTATCACACTAAAAATGCGACAACATTCAATCCTGAAATAAAAGGTGATTGCCATGAGTTCTTTCCCCATACATGTATCATGTATCTCTAAATCTGTATTTGTATGTATGTGCATTCATTTGAAATTTAAAACCACATTGTCATAAATGTACAAGTACGTACTTATTACCTACGAATACGTAAATATAATATCGACCTCAGACATCTAAAGTCTTGTATCTAATATTGATTGCTATGATTTTTATGACTCAGAATATAATGCTTTTCAAGTTAAAAGTTCGCCGACACTTAAAAAAGTGAGACACTGCCAATTTTTCATGTTAAAGTTAAACGTCACCGATTCAATGTACACACTACACACATATGAGTGCACATAATGGGCCTTGTTGAAAAATGAGATCTTTATTTACAAATGATTTTTTAAATAGTGAAGAATTCTCTCACTCATCATCATCATCATCCGCAATGTACACCATCATAAATAGTCATCTGTTTGCCTGGTTTCCTTTATGATTCAGTAATCAGCAATATAGTGTCTACACTTAACTTTATATACTCACATATTTAGTACAACTGTGGGCATACATACATCTAAACATTTTTAATGCTGATTATGAAAACAGTGTCATAAAACATAATATGTCATCATGTTATCAGTATCCTGATATAAAACATATTGACCTGCATAAATGCTTACGATTAGTCAAGATGTCGATCCCATAGTATTTTGTATTATCTGCCCAGATAACTTACTTTATAATATGTATTTTATAGATAACAATAACCCTACATGTTGCATACACATATTTCTGCACTTACATGTTCATAAGTTCGTAACCATGATCACGAACTCATTTTTGGCTCGGTATAACCTAAAAGTAGAAAATTCAAAACGCCAACGCCGATAGCAACCCGACAATCAATAACAAAAGTGCTAGTATAAATCAGGAATATTATTAAAAATTCACTATACTTACCTACCCATATGTATATTCACAACGTATACATTGTACGTTTCTGTCTATAGTCTATATGTATATGTCAAAAATAGTTTGTTTTGTTCTCGGGTACGCGAAAGTGACTTACTGCGATATGACATGATACAACTGATAACTCATTCTACATATATTAGCATGTTACCGGTGCCAAAATCTAAAACGCTGCCCACAGCGTAACGTTCGTTCGATTTGATTTGTGATTTTATCACAGCCGTATTTATTCCATGATATGTTATACAAGTAGATAGCATAATATAAATAGTATATTATATTATACGAATTCGACATGATGACATGACATGACTGCCCATAATAAAAATGCCTAGCCATAAGTACAAAACCCCCTTTATAAACCATTCATTTCCATTTCCCATGTTGAGCATTGAACAATATTCAATATTCGTTTGAATTTTATGTAATTTATATATTATACTGAAAGAGCATGTTTTTCTTTTTATTGCACGGATAGGATTACACATTCTATATAAGCATATGTTGTTACTATTCTACATTATTACACTAGTTGTTCGACGTTCGACCCCTTCCGTTCGTCATGGGCCTCTCTCTCTTCTCTCTCTCTCTTTCTCTTGTCTTTTGCCTTTGCTATGCAACTACAAACCCAATACACAAACTTACCTACATATATTATGTATGTATTATGTATGTACATGGATTTTCTGATAACAAAAATCTATGGAGAAGTGTATGTGTATAAGCAAGTATGTAACATTATGATGATGAGGATATTCCTTTTGTAATATGTACATCATCGTCTTAACTGACAAAAATGCATGTGCTGTGTGTGTACACTTTACAGGTCTGACGAAGAACTGACTCATAATAGTACCTCTACTTTTATTTTATACATGTATGGTTATGCATTGTGTATATGTATATATCTTTTTAGCCATGTTATATCGTGATGACTTGTGGACGCCCCGTTCTCTTCTCTCTCTTCTCTTCTCAGGTGTGGCTCAAGGCAATATTCTACAGCAGGTGAAACGAACCAGCAAGCAAGCAACCACCAGCACTAGCACCAGCAACCAAGTAACTAACTCTTTTTTTTCTCCCACAGTTTTGTTTTCGTCGTTACAATTCCCTATGTACATAGATATACTTATGTACTATTCATTTCCTCCATCGTCCTCTGTTTCTGTACCTCTCTGTTCTCACTCTATCTCTCTCTGTCTATGTATTTGTTTGTCTGACTGTCTGTCGTTGTCGTCGTCGTCGTCGTCTCCCCTCTTCTCCTCCTCTTCCAAATACCAAAAAATACATAATACATATTATACATAAATATAGTAACGGCAGCAGGCAAAAGACAAAAATCTATTAGGAAAAAGGAAACAAGTACAAACATAAAAATAACAATAACATAACATTCAAGAAACTAATGGAGCACAACTTCCGTCCAATTTATTAGTCACCTTATTCTTCACTTGCTCTTGTTCAAATTGCGAAGCAACAACTGGAGTCGCTCGTCATTCCATACACACACTTGTAACTTGTAGACAACAGAGATTTTGTCATTTTTTTCTTTGACATGATGTATTAAAACTAATCGATCGGATTGCATATAAATAATATAATTAAAATACTAATAGAATCAGTTGCCTTTTATTACAGGTGCTACACATACATATGTGTATATTTATCGTCTATTGGAATTCCGCTTCTCGTGTATCAGTAAAGTTCTGTGCTATGCCTGTGAATGTGAACACGAACAAAAATACAGATGAGAGGGAGAATAAAGAAATATAGAAATTGTATACCTGTGGGGAGGATCAAGCCAGAAGAAGATGCTTCAAGAGCAAGAACATAATTAAATAGCCGAGTATAAATGTGTGGTGTGTTTTCAAAGCCAAAAAAAGTCACACGAGAGAATGTCTGAAAAAAGACAAACGGTACTCTTATAAAATATGATATGATAACCTAAGTTAACCCTTGATTGTTAGGTTGAGTGCGGACTGAATGAGATGAGTGTGAGTGCATAAAAGTATCGTTTGGGCTAAGAAAAAAGAATTACGACAAGAGGAAGACGATGGAAGGCTCAATGTCATCGCTTCAATTTAATAATAATAAAAATAAAAATACTATTACTATTTTATTATTACGATAATGTGAAGAAAGTGAAAAGATACACAATATATTATACACATACATACATAATACATCTAATTCTTATACATAGGTACAAACATTCGCACAAAAAGGAAGAAGGTACTGAAATACACACAAGTACAACGTACAACTATTTACTTCAGTACATGTGAAGGAAAGCAAAGACAAAGATTCATCACCATTATTATCATTATTATCATCAGGCTCATAATAATATAATAATACAGATTCAAAAGATCAACAAGAAGACTTGACTTTTCGTGGAATGACATGGACATGGACACGATGTGTGCACAACAACGACTGCTCATGATGTTTAGTCCCGGTTGACGTATTTAGGTGTGGTACAAGTTCGAATATTATCATAATATTATATTATTGCAACTCTTGAGACAAGAGTTAGTTACAAAACTAAGAAATAAGAAGATTAATTTCAACTTTGATTCGCAATCGCCCTGTGCTTGTCTCGTTTAGTTCTTTTCCCCTCGCATGTTAATAATATAATACATAATATAATTATTGTTGTACTATACCATAATATGTAATATTATGCACAGTGTAAACATACAGAGTGTCCGAAAATAATACACACAGTTTATTTCTGTTATACTTCTCAAAAATAAACAATTGTTGATCTTATTTTGGATGAGCAAGTTGTTCAGGAAGTTTCGTTTCATACTATTGAAAGCCCGAAACGTATAGAACCACTGAAAATTCCTTGTTTTTTTTACCCTTTTCTCATCCAGTTTTATGTTTGGGAGGTTTAGCGTAAAAAATACATAAACATATCATTGCTAATATGTATTATTTTGAACACCCTGTACCATAATATAATAATATTTTGCCCTTGTATATTTTATTTTATTTAGTTCTCACTGCAATTTTGTATGACAAGTTGAGTACACAGTTGATGCCTACCCTACTCTGCAAAAAAGGAGCAAAAATAAGAAACGAAACGAAGAAAGGAGAGAAAAAAAGGAAAAATCAACGATCCACCTTTTGTAGTTTGAAATCTGATAAAAGTTGAATCAACTACTTACAACTACAACTACCTACTTAATAATATACTGAACTGATATTATTGCATATCACAAATTAACACTACACAGTTGATCAAAATGGAATTTACTCCTGCAATACCCAAGTGCAACAAAATAACCTTAATTTTTAGTTTATTATCATAGTATTATTGTGTGTATTGAAATATGTGACTCAATCGGTGCTATACTTGATCCTTTTAAAGTTATCACATCATTTATTTATTGATAACAAAGAATATACATACAAGAATTAAAAAAATATATACACACAAACTTGCTATGAGAGGCTTTGAACTACTTTTGAGTTGGTGTCTCCTCTTCACCAGTCACCAATATTATTGGTCGGCAAGTGGTCAATTTTTCGACAGTGCCAGTGAGTACAATCACAACAACAACAACAATAATAATCCGAATCAGAAGCGGATTCAAGCGCCTTACAACATTTTCAGCAATCAGTCTCTGTCGGAGCGAACTGCATTTCAAGACAAGTACAATCGAGAGTATGAACTAAATTCCAACAGTCAAACGGACGGTTCAAACTACTACTCGAACACAACCTATCGTACCCGGGGTAATTCGTCTGTGTTTATTGATCCATTAAAAATCACTACTATCAATCACAATCACAATACTAACACTAACAATCATAATAGTGATACTGATACTGTAGATCGTTTTCATATCAATACTAACAATGATCATGATGATGATGATGATGATGGTATAATTAATCGTCCCTTGGAAAAATTGACAGCTCTTGGAGTGGATGGGGTTGTGGACACTCGTCGACTACAGAGCTACGGAAATGGAAGAAGTTATCCCGACAACTTCTTTGACAGCAATACCAATAGTAATAGCAATAGTGGACAGTTTAATGTGAACAATAATAATAATAACTACAACTATAATAATAATAATAATAATAATAATAATAATTACAACAACAATAATTTTACACCGCAAGGACCTCAACATCGTAGCTATGAGGAAAGTTTCAAGGATCGGAGTTATGATCAAAGGGAAAGAGAACGGGATAGCGGGCGGAAGGCAGATGATTATTCTGTAACTTCGAGGAACACAAATACAAACCCAAACTTCAATAGTAATAATAATAATGTGCATAATTCAAACTATCCTGGTGCTGGCTCTTCCTACTATTCTGACAGTAGTAATAGAAATATAAATTTTAATAGTAATAGTAATCAGCCAATTAGGCCAGAGTTTGGTCCAGGTTCTGGATCTTACGGAGGAAATATTGAGAATAGTAATAGGGGTAGAACTTATGCCGGCTATCCAGGTCAAAATGCTAATACACCTTATCCCGGAAGTCCTGGCAGTAATATTAATCCAAATAATTATAATCGACCCGGCGCCGGAGCTTTCGACCCGGGATATCCATACAAAAATATATGGAATGAACATTGGTCAACCACGACGGACCGTCCAACAGCTCCCGGAGTTTTAGGGAAATGGAGGCCTGATCTTCAGGGGCAACAAAGGCCTGAAGACATTCATCAGATTCCTACGGCTGTCTATGTGACCACAGCATACGGACGTGTTCAGGTACATCTATATATAATATAAGGTTTAAATTTATTTCTGCATAAAACTTGAGTGTAACAAAAAACAAACTGTATAAATTTTGATAAAATTGTCTCATATAGGGGTTCAAAGTAAAGTTATATGATGGGCCGTGGGTTCCATTGCCGGCTAGGCCAGGAATCGCCAATGTGGACAAGGTTCAAAAGACGGTTTCCTCCTTTGTGGGAATTCCTTATGCTCGGAGTCCAGTGCAGGATGGACGATTTCGCCCTCCAAGGCCTCACACTGGCTGGCAGTTGCTACAAGCCGTGGAGTTTGGACCCGCCTGTCCACAACCATCCCGGTTTTTTGGCTATACGGCGGGAATCGTGACTGTGGACGAGGACTGTCTGTACCTCAATGTGTTCTCACCGGATGTGGGGGCGGGAGCTAAAGGGGCACCCTTCCCCGTCATCTTTTACATACACGATGGAGACTTTACACATGGAGCTTCAAATCAATTTCCACCTCATCAACTCGTCGCTTATTATGACTTGGTTGTCGTTGTAAGTTTTCCCAACAATATACGATTGCCATATTTATGACATAAACACAAACTAATTATGAAGTACCTATACGTTTAAAATTTACCCATCATGTATCCATCTAGACTGTAAACTTCCGGCTTGGTGCCATTGGATTTTTGAGCACAGCGGACGAGCATTCACCTGGAAACTATGGAATGCTTGATCTCTCTTTAGCTTTGAAATGGGTTCACACCAACATTCGATCTTTTAATGGAGACCCAGATCGAATTACGCTAGTTGGCTTGGGAAGTGGAGCAGCTGCTGCGGGGCTTCTTATGGTAGGCAACGTTTATGTATTTCATATGTGAAACTGTTTTTCTTCCTTGGAAGATTAAATTTTTATCATTATGACATAATACATTGTATTATCTATAGATTTTAAGTTGAACCTATATATTGTATTAAATTGAATAGCTGTCTCCGAGGTCAAGATCATACGTGAAAAATGTGATCGCCCTGGAAGGAGCGCCAACTGCTGACTGGGCTGCCATTGTGGACAAATACAGACTACAGAATACCACCGAGCTATTCTCAATGAAGTTGGGATGTTGGCAGCAGTATGAGCAAGCCTCATGGAAAACGGTTCAGTGCCTTCGAAGTCGAAGTTGGCAGGAGTTGGCAAATGTTGAGCTTGAGGTATTTCTAAAGCTTGAGAAAATTATGAAAAAGATTTAAAAAAATATATAATAATATGTAAAGGAAGAATATTGAGTTCATTTTTGTCCTGATTTTCATTTTGGATTCAGCCGGACGTTGGAACATTCCCTTGGTCTCCAGCAGTAGACAAAGAGTTCCGTGTCCCCAAAGACGACTATATGAATGACTGGAAGGAGGAGGATTGGAAATTTTTACCCGATGACCCTTTGAATCTACTAAAACATGGTGAATACCCATATGTCAAGTACATGACTGGATTTGCTCGCCAGTCCGCCGCTGACCTGCTCTACGCCAATAAGACCTTGGCACCAAACTACGTTGTGACTCGTGAGTGGTTTGACCAAATGATTCATCGCTGGGTGAAAAAGTACAACTATACATTGAATCCCGAGTCTGTTTTCCACGCCATTCGCTATGCCTACACATATTGGCCTGATCCACAGAATACGACACATCTCCGGGAAGAATACATTAACGTAAGCGGATATTGTGTAACTTTACACAATGAATAAAAACCATATGGTTAAGACTAAGTTGATTTTGAGTACATCCGTATTATAATAAAGTTTTTACCTAAAGGTGCTTTTTTCTCCTTTGTTTATTTTACCGTTGATTAAGCAGTTTTTATCAGATGCTCTCTATCGTTCACCCATCGATCAAACAGTCAAATTACTATTAGCAAGAGGTATTCAAGTTCACTCCTACCTCCTCAATTATACATTGGAAGGACTGAGACTACCGTTTTGGCGTGAAGTTCCTCGTGGAATGGAATATTATCTCATGTCCGGAGCACCTTTCATGGATCCAGGTTTGAAAGATAGACAAAAGCAAAAAAAAAATAAATGAACCATTACTTTAAATATGCACATGAATGAAAATTCACCATCATACATCAATGTTTCAATTGTGTATATTATCTAGAGTTCTATCCAGAAAGACTTCGTGTGGATCGATTTGCTTGGACGGAAGGCGATCGGAACATGAGTAACTTTTTCATGTCGGTAAGTCAGAGTCAAAGTAAAATACATGATAAAATTCCATTTTAGTTTTTAAATGAAAAACTTGCAAAAGTAAGTAAACCTACACAAAGTTTTATCAGATACCGATTTTTCCTTTGTCCCATGTCATTACGATTAGTCCGTTGCGAACATGGCACATTTTGGTCACCCAACCCCTCATGAAGTCCTGGGAATTTATTGGGAAAGGGCGACCCCCGCAGATCTCAAATATCTCGCATTGAACGCAACAATAAATTCTACAATGCAAAGGAATTACCGGCAAAGAGAATTGACCTTCTGGACTGAATACATGCCATCCGTTGTGGGCCGTCTCTACAATACTTATCCACCTACTACAGAATATTGGTAACACACTTTAAGTCCTTTAATTTTCTTTCTCGTTTTTTTTCAATCATGTTTCAATTTATATAATAATACCTATAACTGGCTTTTTTTCCACAGGTGGGAACCCAATGAACCTTTGCAAATAGCCTTTTGGACTGTGAGTGGAATTTGCCTAATACTAATAGTTATATTGGTAGCTTGTTTCCTCCTGTGGAGAACAGCAAAGAAACAGAGAGATCGTATTTACGATGACTTGGGCCTTGTCAATGGGCCTCCTTTGGGAATCGGAACGATTGGTACGTACACATACGAAAACAAACTTGCAGATTATACCCCAAACATTAATTATACATATTTCAATAATGTATTTATTATTTATTATGATTTTAATACTCTACTCTATATTTACATATAGTGGGGGATGAAATCAGTGAGTACGCAGAAACTGTCAAAACGGCGGATTCTATGGACTCTGGAGTCAAATTGACGACTCACCACCATCATCCTCAACATCATCCAAATTCTAGCTCACAAAATAGTACAAATGTCACCTTACATCAAATGTATCCTACTCCACCAGTCCACCATCATCCGGGTGGTAGTGTTTCGGGACACAGAGAAAGAGACAGGTTTCCAACGCCAAAACGGAATTTGAGGGATAGAGATACGCCACAGACACAAGTTTAGCTTTTAGAACAGTAAAAATGCTTTAATATTATAAGTGTATAAGTATATTATTTATGGTTGTTGTATTATTGCATGTTATGTATATAATATTTAATTTAGTGTACTATTGATGGTGTATTATTTTGTAAAACATGTACAAATATGTACATACATAATACGTACATACCCATGAGGGAGGGAGCGTAACCTTTGTTGTATTGGAAACTTTTCGAGTCACTTCTTCCGTTTCATCGCTCAAAACAACTTTTCCCGGTGTATGCAAAGGTTTAAGCCATGATTTGAAGGAGACTTATTATTTTTTCATCAGTAGCTAAACAATATTATTATTATAGGTATTTCCGTTTGAGATATAAACCGATAAATTGTGTTATAAAACATAAATAGTATGTCTGCATTTGGGGAAAAAAGTTGATATGTACTTAACTTTGCTACTGTCTAATTCACATTACGCATAAGACGTTAACAAGTTTTCAAAACGCTGTGTAATTGAAAGAGTGGAATGATGTCAGCTATTTTTAATTCTAAAAGACAAAGATTATTATTAAATTGTTAGTATTTAGCAACTGATGATTATATTATGATGTGAAATGTGTATAGTTCATAATAGTGAAATGTTATTTATGGTGTTGTTCAATCGTTGTTTTCAAGGGTGAAAGGATGGTTATAATATACTTACAAAGTAATTAGTTTATATTAGTGAGCCTGTTCTGACTGTAGTAGCGAAACTACTAAATGCTACAAAAACAAACCACATTAGCACAAAACCGTATACTTAACACCACCATTATATATAGTACCTAAAATTTCTTTAGATTCCCTTTTTATAAAATTCAGAGAAATTTTTAAGCAGCATTTTGAATTCAGATACTTACATGCTTTGTATCAAATGTCTTGCTACAAGATCTCATTAAAATATTTGCCAATATGTAATTTGAAGCTACTGTTCAATACAATAGATAGTTGATATAATATTTATATAAAGAACTGTATGAAGTGTATATGAGTGAGTTGTATAAGTAATATATTGACCACGTATAGTCGCCTTTACATGACATTTATAATTATATTTGTATTGAAAAGTTTGTTCCACATTCGTGTTCAAATTTCGACTACAGCAGTAGTCCCTAAAAACTGTTGTCAATTATCATCGTTGAATTATTTTATTATATTGAACCATAAAAATAATACAAGTCAAAGATAATAATACATATAATAGTTATGCATAGTTTTATCATTGCCCGCTGCCCTCGTTTTACTAGAAAACACTATTATTTTGTCTTGTAGTATCTTTTTCATCTTATTTTGCTCTATTAAACTTATTTTTTTGTTACTTTGCAACGCCAATAATGTCTAAATAGTATAATATTAATATTGTATTATTGTATACTTTCGCAGTAGAAAAATATATCATACTGTAGGAAAGAAAAGGAGTGGAAAATGTAAAGAAATTATTGCATTATTTGTACTGTATTGAGATGAAGCAAGTAATTAAATCTGGGAAGAATACTACTATGGCTGAACAAAACTATACATACTTAAATAATAACGTTAATTTTAATATTTTCAACAGTACTATATATAATTAATTTTGTACGTAATGAAACATTTTTTAGTATTATATCGAGTGAAAAACAAAACAAAAACGATCTTTCAGTCGTGTTAAAAATACTTGATAGTACAATATTGTCGTTGTAATGTTGTAAAACTGATAGTCGAAATATTTCCAATATTAATAGAAAAACTGAGAGCTTTAAAAAATGGATTTAAAAAAATTTCCGTCCCCTGCTATACAGAGTACTATGACATGACATTTTTAACATGGTAAATTTTGCTGTGAAAACAAAATACCATAATATATAGTGGATTATCTTGTTAAATAAATATAAGAAACTAAAGTTATAGCCTGATAGTTAAGTTAATTTATATACTTGAATATGGCCAATTTGAAATGAAAAATATTCAATGATTACTATATTGTTGTTATTTATATTATGTTTATAATCTATGTAAGATAATTTCCTATATCCGAAATTCCAAAGAACTATACATAGTGTATTACTATATTGAGCATATTGATGAACATAAATATATACAAATACTAAATTATACAAAACAAAAAATGTTTCATACTGTTTTTAAATAAAAAATAAACAAATTTTAAACAATCTTACAAAGTTTGATGCGATGAACTATAATAATAAATGAGCTTTATTATTATCACAATAAAGATTGGTCACATGTCACATATTGTGCACTCATCTATTGTATCGTCGGTTATCTTGTCGATTACTTCTATACGATCGTCCTTGAAATTCTGGTAAAATTGGAGGTGGTCGCTCAGGAGTAGATATTTCACGTTCATATCCTGCATCCTTTTCTGTATATCGAGCTTTGAAAAAATTATCCAGCCTTATGATAAGTTGTTTCCTTTCTTCACTCATTTCCACCTAAAAAGTACAACAAGAAGTGTCATTGTTAAAATCACACATATTTATTTATAGTATTATAACTATGTATATAGGGTAGGAACATGTGTACAACTTTACATGGTACATATATTTTTAGTATGTATAGCAATTCCCAAGAAATAAGTGTGTTAGTTCATAAGGATATGTTACACGTTCTATGTATAATGGTATACTTTATATACCTTAGGAGGAAGCTCTTTTGTCGGAGAGCCTGATGGCGAAGGCGATGAAGAAGGAACATAGCTATTGGATCTGCTTGACGTAGCTTCTCTCTATTAAAAAAATAAACAACAATTTATTAATGTCATTCATAGTTATTATAAACAAACGTGATTATTAAAGGTGTATGTTAATCATGCATATGCATAGATTCATTGTTGAGTACTAACCTGTACAGGAAATTTCTTTCGAGGAGGTTCATCAGACTCGTCTGACTCATCACTAAATGACTTGACTCTTCTATCATGAGACTGGTTAGAAAACTAAAGAAAAAGTAAAAGAAATTTGAGGTTAGATTGAATTTTTACTTTACATCTTGTGTCAAACTGTCAAACAATAAAATAATACTGGTTTCTGGACTGTGCACTGTGCACCGTTTCAAGATATCTAAAATTTGACAGATATCAAAACTGCAGCTTCCGCTAATATGTACCTTCTCTTATAACATACACTAACTACAACCAAATAATACATAAAAATTAATGTTAATAATTAAAGCCCTTTTTTATATTATTGTTTTGTCTTACACTTGGTGTATCTGAGCTAGTTGATGCCGGCCAGTGTGAAGGCCAATGAGCTTTTGGCCAAGTCGGAGATCCTGGTCCAGGTGAGTCATCACTAGATTCTGATAATCTGGACATCGTAGTCACTTAAGTCTTAGGAACAATAAGATTTTTTGTAAATTAAGTACAACTTAAACTTAATTAGCAAACAATATTAAACACACAGAGGATTCTGTCTGTTTTTTCACCTTTCGGAATTCTGAACTTCACAGTCACAGATGTTTTTTTGAATTATGCGCCCCTTAAAGGTTGTGAGAAAGATAACGTTTTGCACACACAGCTTTCACCCATATTTGCCATTTTCATGGTTTTTGCAGGTTGCTTTCTCTCATTTTTGCAATCAACTAAACAGATGTAAGCATACTTACAGTGAAAATTATATTTCAGCTTGGTTTATGTGAATCAATGGACCTTCTTTAATATACAAGGCTTATGAAAAGTGTGGATGAAATACAGATGAAATAAATTTATGTGTTAAATACTTATGTTACATAACAGAAGTATGTACTATACCGAAGTAATAGAACTAATGATCAACGAATATTCCTGTGTACCACAAAACCGGAAATAAAAAGAGTATAATATGTACTATGCATTAAGTAAGGACAAACTATCAGCTGTATGTATATATTGCTTTTATATTGACGACTTTAATAAAGTTTTTACGTGTACGTATTCCAATTTTGGACGTTGTCGGTTGTATACAATTTTCAAGGTGAATGTTGAAATTCACAGTGGTATAATATGTACTTTTAGCTGTAGTTATTAGATAGTTGTAAATAATAAATAATATTATAACATTACAAAGTTTAACAATGATGATGTACGTTTTTGGTTTAAGATTCTTGGCCAGGTGATACATTTATTGTTTTGTAAATATACCATATGTTACATGGTAAGACTACCAAAAAGTAGTTCATTATAAATAACAATATTTTGAAATTATAATACATAATGCATAGAGTTTGTAAATAAGTTATCGTAGATGATAGCATTTGTAAGTTCTCAGTTCTCTGTATGTATAATATATAGTTGGAGAAAGATTAATTTTGTTTCCAGTTATCTCGTCTTACTGTTTTTTCGTTTTTTTTTGACTTTATAAACGGAGATATACATATAGATTTTCGGAGCATTACGTATTTACTTTTTCAGTAGGATACTATTAGAGCCTAGCCAGAATGCCATATAATGCTGTATTCTGTAATTTTACTCTGTCTTTATAAGTATACATAGGTATCTACATCTTATTATTGACCGTGTTCATTTCATCAGTACTATGTTGAGTTGCAGCAATCAGTTATCAATTTGTTGATTTTTCCTCCAGTAACACAAGTAGTATAAATATAAGTAAGTCAATTAAGTCAGGAATTTTCTTTATAACACATACACACAATGTATCATAGTACACCGATCTGCATCTCCTTTTGATCTATATACTTGATAGTTTTCTAAGTATCAATAATATGGATAACATCTTTATAGATATAATAGAGCTATTAGATTAGCATGTGTTGTACGTTTCTTTAAATATAGTACAATATATTTTATTTTTACCAGCTAGGATTCTCATGGTGCACAAATGTAACAACGTTAGAATATAACACCTTTGAGGTAAATAATTATAATATGTTATAATAGTTCTCTTTTAGATCATTGATAACAGCTATTTAATCTTTTCCCTATTTTGCCTTTGTCACCGCTACATTTTTTTCACTACCTTCTATGAAATTCAGTACTTATTATTGATTACTGATATTACAAACATCGACATATAATTATCAGCAGCTCTGAAATTTTTCTCTCTCCTGAATATAACGATAATTCTAACATTAAGAATTTTCTGGAAAATTGTACAAATTGCAATTTTAGGTGTATTGCCTACTGAAAAATTAATATTGAATTTTTGGATAGTAACTTGTGTAATATATGATGCGTTGTTTGCACATAATACTACACAACATGATCATGCTTTAATAATAATATTATGAAACTAAAGCTTTCCAATTCCCAACGACAATGGCACACGCGTATAATATATGGAAGATACTTACACGGTGGATAACAGGAGGATAACGTTTTGATATGGCATACTTGACACACAATATTAATATAATAATATAGCATTATTAATTATTATTACATCTGATGGCAAATATTTTCTTTTATTACTAAATATTATAGCTCTATTGCAGTTCAAAGTAGTGATTTCGTTTTTCACTACGTCTACACATAATGTATTTAAGTATATGTATGTAGTTTATATTATGTATATAAATTACTTTGAATCGCACCCTACGCGTATAACAGCTACCGCATAATTATACATTATAATATATTATGTCGTATTGACCATAGTCATAATAAATGTATAAAATATATTATGACTATTGAACAGTACTTATTAACTATTCCGATGTGGCATATAATGAAATAACATACATAATGGATCGCATAATCAATAATCGTCTTCGATTATATTATAAATATTAAAAGCGACAAAACTGTGTTGTGTTGATCAAGTAAGACGATACTTGCTACTGTAAATAATGTATAATATAATGTACATCAATAAATCAATATCGATTGCTTTTCGAGAAAAATATACATAAACATAATAATAATGTATTATCACTATGCTACTATGGTTTAACTATATACTTGATGTATGAAATTATT